>CAUZXS010003389.1:27500-100000 GCA_963585895.1 Sepioteuthis lessoniana
ATCTATCTTAGTCGATTCAAATATTTCTTCCTCAGTCTATTCATATCTCTCTCACACACACACTCTCTCACACACACACTCTCTCTCTCTTTCTTTCTCTCTCTTACTCTTTCTCTCTCTCTCTCTCTCCCTCTCTCAATCTATCTATCTTAGTCTATTCAAATCTTTATATCTCAGTCTTTTCCTATCTCCCTCCCTCTCTCTCTCTCTTTCTCTACCTCAGTCTATTCATATCTCTCACACACATTCTCTCTCTCTTTCTCTCTCTCTTTCTATCTATCTACCTCAGTCTATTCATATCTCTCTTACACACACACACACTCTTTTTCTCTCTCTCTCTCTTTCTCTCTCTCTGTCTGTCTCTCTATCTTAGTCTATTTAAATTTTTATATATCAGTCTTTTCATATCTATCTATCTATCTATCTATTCTTAAAAAGTGCTTTGGTGCAATAGTCAATAGAATCGGGAGATTTAAACAATACCCGAGATAGTTAAGCTCAATTTCCCACTAACACCCAATACAATAGCATTATTCCACCAATTTACACAGGCACACACAGACACAGACACACACACACACACACACACACATATATATATATATATATATATATATATATATATACGTAAGTAAAGTTGGCGACTGTAGTCGAGGGCAACCTGAATGCTCCCTTTTTAATAGCTACAACAAAGAGGTATAGGGAAGGGCGCTACACCTTTCTCTGGATTATTCCACTTTAGCCTTAATCCCTTGATTAACATTTTTTGAGTCTTTGGTTTGACTTCACCTGGGATTAAACTCCTCTCCCCGGTCGTTAACTTTATTTTATATCCTTACACAATTCATATATATATATAAATTGTGTAGGGAAGGGCGCTACCCCTTTTTCTGGATTATTCCACTTTACCCTTGACCCGTACCTTATAAAGCTGATTTGTTGGTTGTTTGGTTTGGTTTTGGTTTCTTTGTTTAATGTCATATCAACCTTTGTAGGTTATTTAATGCCAAATCTATTCTCCTTGAAGAACAGTAGAGGTACAATTTAACCCATAGCTGGGAGGATAAGGGGGTTCATACGTTTCCCAAGGGTATTTGCCCGAAAGTGAACGTAATAGCACGACTGGAGTACGAACTAACGTACTACGATTCCGCAGTCCATCGCTTTAACCATTACACCACGAGGACACCCACTTGGATGTTTGGGTTTTATGGCATATCATCCTTTGTTGGATATTTAATGTCAAATCCATTTTTATGCAAATATTCAGTTCTATTTCAAACAAATCCAGTTTGCATGAGTACAAATTTTAATCGCCAAAAACAGTTCTATTTCAAACTATTCAGTTCATTCAAACAGTTCTAATTCAGATAATTCAGTTTAATATAAGTATAGATTTTGTTTACACACAGTTCAATGTCTAAACAGCTCTATATTAAACCATTCAGTTTAGTGTAAGTACAGTTTCAATGTCAAAAACAGTTTCATTTCAAACAATTCAGTTCAGCATAAGCACGCAGTTTGGTTTGGTTTGTTTGGTTTTATGGCATATCAACCTTTATAGGTTATTTAACGCCAAATCCATTTTTATGTAAATAATCTGTTCTATTGAAAACAGTTCAGTTTAGCATAAGTACACAGTTTAATTGTCAAAATCATTTCCATTTCTAACTATTCAAGCAGTTATATGTAATAATTCAGTTAAGTGGAAATACAGTTTTAATGTCGAAAAACAGTTCTATTTGAAATAATTCAGTTAAGCATAAGCACGCAGTTTAAGTGTAAGTACGGTTTAAGTGTCAAAAACGTTTCTATTTCAAGCTATTCAGTGTACTCAATTCATTTTAGCATAAGTATGCTGTTAGTTCTATTTAACCCATAGATAGGGCCCTATCAGGTGCTTCCACTTCGGGCCAGAGTGGACCTGGGAGCGATGGCAATGAAGGGGTAGTCCGCATTCCCCAAAGCTCCACTACTGCTGGAACCTCACCATCAGATTGTTTAGTGTCATGTACAGGACACTCGTTAGGGGGGAGGGTCTTACCCCTCTGCAGAGGTGCAGTCAGTGTATTCTACAGCCCCAGCTGACTGGGCAAAGCACGCAGTTTAAATGTAAGTATACAGTTTAATTGTCAAAAACATTTTTTATTCAAGCTATTTAGTTTAGTCAAATAGTTCTATTTCAAACAATTCATTTTATAATAAGTATGCAGTTTCGGTATATTTAACCCATAAATATTATCCTGTCAGGTGCTACCACTCTGGGCCAGAGTGTACCTGGGAGTGATGGCAATAAAGGGGTACTCTGCATTTTCCCAACCTCTAGCATTACTGGAATCTCACCATTAGATTGTTTAGTGTCATATCCAGGACACTCGTGGAGGGGTCTTACCCCTTTGCATAGGTGCAATCGGTGTATTCTCCACCCCAGTTCGTTGGGCAGCTTATAAAGCTGAGTTTTAACCAGCATATAGTACCATTGTTATGTCGTTGGTATGAGTCAATTCGATTGAACTCGAGTCTCCTTGGTCATTGTCGAACTCTCTATCCACAAGCCCAATAGGATGGTTTAAAACTGCGGTGGAGGGATTAAGGGCTGACACCTCTCCCAAGTGTCATTAGTCCGAATGAGAACGTAATTACGTGGATAAGGCTCGAACTCACTTACTCTGGTGTCATAGTCTAGAGCGTCAGCCACTACCCGACGGTAAATTCCCCAGAAATTATTTTTATATACATATATATATCCGACCTATTCGCATAATGGTTAGAGTGTTCGCCAATGGCCCTGTACCCAGGGTTCACTCTCAGGTCGAGTGATACCAAAGACCCAAAAAATGGAACTTGATACCGCTTTGTTTAACGCTCAGTATTATACGGTACGGATCAAGGGTAAAGTGGAGCAATACAGCGAAAGGAGTGGCACCCCTCCCCTACACATCGGTGTCGTAGCTATTGAAAAGGGAACCTTCGGATCGCCCTCGACTACGGTCGCTAACTTATATATATTGTTATATTGTTTCCTTGAATTAAAACTCTTCAGCTCTTCAGTGTGGTTAGACACGCTAGATTCCTGAAGCGAGGATCGAAACCCAGTTGATATATATATATATATATATATATATATATATATATATATATATATATATATTGGAGTTCCAAAGCGCTTACTAGAACCATTATTAGCTCTTTTTCAAGGATCAATTTGGCATTAGATAACCCACGGAGATTGACACGCCCTTCACCCAAGATTTATAAAATTGGAAAGAAACCCGCAAAACAGTAGTGTCCTTTTAATGATGGTGCAATAATCCATTGTACGTTAAACTCAGAGTCATAGGCCATATTTATCACTGTGAACATTTTAATATATATATATATATATATATATATATATATATGCTTGAGCAAAGACTGTTCGTGAACCAACCTCTCGAGAAGCAGAAATAACCTGGACAAACTTGTGATAATCAAGAGACATCCAACGCTTAAAATTCTGGCATAAAAAACGATATTCACGATGGTTTGAACCAAAACGAATCCATCCAATGGCAATTGTGAATTCAATTAGCAAGATGTTGGAGCGTATATATATATATATATATATATATATATATCAACCGGGTTTCGATCCCTGCTTTGGGAATCTAGCATGTCTAGTCACACTTAAGAGCTGAAGAGTTGTGATACAACGAAAATGTCTGTCTGCAGATGACAATATATATATATATATATATATATATATATATATATATATATATCTTCATTCATCATCATGTCGTGCTGGTAGCAGGATATCCCTGACACTCTCTCGCCTCTTTTCCCTATCGTTTATCGCCTCTGGCAGGTCTTCTGGACTACATCCCGTATCCTCATTTAGTTGTTGAATGTATTTTCGTGCTAGTCGTCCTGCTTTTGCTCGGCCATGTGTGGGGGTCCATAAGAGTACATCACTTATGAGTTCGTCCCTGCTTCTCCAGCAGTGTCCTGCATGTCTGGTTTGACTAACTTGAATAGTTTTCGTGATAGGAGGCAGGTGGCCGTACAGTTGGTGTCTTGTGGGGTGTTACCGCCAGGACTTGTTCAAGATTGCTCGCGGCATTCTTGTGTAATATATATATATATATATATATATATATATATATATAATTTAGCGACCGTAGTGGAGCCTATTTACAAGGTATATTGTAGGAAACGATTATGGAAGTTTGTTTAAAAAACCAACCAAAAAGCAAAAAAAAAAACAAAAAAAAAAACAAAAAGCAAAAACAAAAGAAAACAACCAACCAACGAAACAACGAAAAAAACAAGCAAACAAACGAACAAACAAATATAATTATTCTTTGAGGAAAGAATTATGAAAGCGATCATTTAAAATGTTCAGAATGTTTAAGAAAAATTGGTCATTTCGTAATTCTTGGGTTATATAAATTTGCTTGAGAACTATCCGTATTCGACAGCCAAAAAAAAAAAATCTCAAGAAACAACACAAAAACTGTAAGTATAAACGTACAATAAACACGATTCTTTAACCTCTAGGCATAAAATAACCCGAGACGCGCTTGACATGGCATTTGAATCAGTGAACACACAATGAGAAAACAAATTTCGTTCAAATGAGCTTAAATTTTAACAACTCGTATATAAATTACACGAAATTCTATGTTTCATGTTAAAACTCCTATTCTTTTTCAGTGAGTAACACACACATATATATATATATATATATATATATATATATATATATATATATATATATATATATATATATTTATATTTAGGCAGCATTTCTTCGTTAATGCAAATTTCATTAAACATAATAGACATTTTATGTCTACATATTTTCTTTTGGATCCGTTCGAATTCCCGTATTACTTTTATCGTATTCTTGGGGAATTGATTTATGTATTGTCCATAGTTGCATGTATCCCTAGTACTTTTGTTTTAGCATATTACTACTGTGTAAGGGCGTCTTTGCCGTTGAAGGTTATGGCGTTTGTTTTTGAATGTGATTCTATATTTAGTGCCAGTAGCTAAAGACATTTAAGTACATTAGCACTGGTTTGATAATTAATTCTATTAAGTGTCGGCTGCAGGTTTCTGATATCTAATGCTTCGAGAATCTGAAGTTTTTGTTTATTATTTTGATGTTCTAATATTGTTGTGTTGTCGGTGAGAATTTTCCGTAGTTGTGTTGTTGGGCATGAATGTTTTTTTAAATGCTGAGCTATTGAACTTGTGTCTGAAAGGTGCATTGTAAGTCTTCTCGACAGGGTAGTTGAGGCCCAAAGTCGGGCAGAAAGAACTAGGGATACATGCAACTATGGACAATACATAAATGAATTCCCCCAGAATACGATAAAAGTAATACGGGAATTCGAACGGATCCAAAAGAAAATATGTAGACATAAAATATCTATTATGCCAAATGAAATTTGCATATATATATATATATATATATATATATAAACTGAAAATTCTCAGTGTTCTTTCAACAAGTAGTTTTCTAATATTTTGGTACGTGCTAGTTTGTGCGCTTATATCACGTACAGAAGCAGTTCAAGCTGTGGTAGGTATACGAAAAAAGTCTGGAAACTTATTTAATGATTTGAAATATTTCTCTACTTTTTGTATTTTCGATTTTAAGAATTGTTTTCTGTTTTCAGTATTTGGAACTGATTCTATTATCTTTGACGCCCAGTTGGCAAGGATCAGAACTAATTGCCATCACTCCCAGATCCACTCTAGCCTGGAGTGGTAGCAATTAATAGGGTACTATCTATGGGTCAATTAGAACTAAACAGTGAACTTTTGCTAAACTAAATGGTTTGAAACAGAACTGTTTTTAACTAGAATTATACTGTGTCATTATGCTAGACTGAATTGTTTGAAATAGAATCGTTTTAACATTTAACGGATTGCGAACAAAAATTATACTCATACGAAGCTGAATTGTTTTAAATCTGATCTGAAAAAGCTTGATATACCGTAAAACCAGTCTATGAAATGAAAAAAGAATAGTTTGATTGAATATTTGGAAAGAAATTAACGTGAAGTGGATTTATGAATAAAAAACATTCTAGTTTCAATACAGTCAAATAAATTACTGCTCGACGCAGAAACGGAAGTTAAGATCATCTTTTAAAACGGATTAACATAAAAAGATTAATATATATATATATAAATATATATATATATATATATATATATATATATATATATATATATATCTCACACTTAACGGAGTGATATATATATATATATATATATATATATATATATATATATATATATATCACACTTAACGGAGTGATATATATATATATATATATATATATAAATTGGGTGTTTTTTCAGGTTTTTTTTCCTTTTTTTCACCAAGAAACTATTTACAAAAAAAAAAAAAATAAAAAATTGAACAACCCCCACAAAAAAAGACCCCCCCCCCAAAATAAACAACATCAAATTAATTCCTTTCTTAGTTTGACCGAGAACCTTTCTGTATCTGTGCCGTGATATCAGTTTCGTTGAATTAGTGCGATTTTTATGTTTCCATCAATGGTTTCTTTATATCGACATCGATTTTCTAAATTCGTTTCTTTTGTCATCGATTATTGTTAAAAATAAAACCCTAATCAAGATGAAGTGATATTTCTATTCGAACTGCTGTTCGAATAGAATGCCTCATAATGACCTACACCATTTTGATTGATCAATTGATTGATCGATGGTTTGATTGATCGACTATTTTTATGCTTGACTGGAGGTGATTTTATCACCCTAAGCGGCGTCATATCTTCCAACACCAGACTGGACACCATGATTGGCAACAAACTCAAGTAAACCCTTTGGTTCACTGCACAAGTGTTCATTAACCTTAGTTTTGATAAAAACAAAGGTTTTACGAAAATATTTTGAAAGTACGCGGAAAAAAAAGATTTCTTGTGGTGCGGTTCTCGGTAAAATATTTGACAGAGAAGATTCGTCAAAATAGTTTGTTTGGTTTTTATGGCATATCAACCTTTGTAGGTTATTTAATGCCCAATCCATTTTTATATAAATAATCAGTTCTATTTAAAACAATTCAGTTTAGTCCAAGTAAAGTTTCAATGTCAAAAAAAGGTTCTGTTTTAAACAATTCAGCTTTGCATAAATACGCTGTTTACATGTTAAAACGGTTCTATTTTAAGTAATTCAGCTTAGCAAAAGTACGCAGTTTAGTTCTATTCGACCCATAGATGAGACCCTATCTGGTGCTACTACTGCGGACCAGAGTTGACCAGGAAGCGATGGTAATGATGGGGTACTCCGCATTCCCCAAAGCTCCAGCATTACTGGAACCTCACCATCCTGGACACTTGTTGTGGGCGTCTTAGCCCTCTGTAGAGAAGCAGTCGGCTTATTGTACAGCCCGAGCCGTCTGGGCAAAAAGGCAAATTTGTTAATATTACGTAACCCCTATTGAAACAATATATAACATTTCAGTTTCGAAAACTATTTTGATCGCTTTATACCTTGGAAAATTTATTCTTATAAATTGAATTACAACGACCAGAAAATCCGGCAAGCAAATGTGCGTGATATTCGGAAACATTGGAGAGAATTTTCGACATAATTACGAGAATCATTATATAAGTTTCCACTTCTGGAAGGCCCCATAGAAGTCCTCTTGTAAGAGCATTTCAATGACCTTCGTCACAGCCTCTTTCATCTCCTCAATTGTCTCATAACGACAGCCTTTGAGCTTAGGGAATAAACAAAAGTCAAAGGGAGCAAGGTCTGGACTATAGGGAGGCTGAGGAACTGTGTTGATGCCCATCTTGGTCAAATAGTCTGTGACAAGGATGGAGTTGTGGACTGGTGCATCGTCCTGGTGGAAATGCCACTGACCCGATTTGAAGAGTGCTGGCCTCTTCCCTAGGAATCTCTTCCTGAACTCCCTTAAAACCTCAACATAGTAACCCTAACCATAACCCTTTGGCCAATTAACTCTGGTGTATTGACTTCCTTACTCCTCCCACACCTCTCATCATTCCTCACAGACTCCTTGCCTTCCTTGAATCTCTTATGCCCATCAAAAACTGATGCTCGATTCATGCAAGATGCTCCAAAAGCAGTCTGAAGCATTGCATACGTTTCTCTGGCATTTTTTCCAAGTTTAAAACAGAATATTATTGCATATCGTTCTTTTAAAGTGTCCTCACGTCCAGTGTGCATTTTTGAAATTCACCAGCTGTGACAATCAGGCTTTAGTAGGGTGTATTCCAATTTCTGCTGTAGCTGTTCATTTTAAGCTGAAATCATAAAAATTGGTCAGTCATCTCATAAGATGTATAGCAATAAGATACTGAATTTTCAAGTGTCTACGTCACGTAGGTCTCATCAGCTGTGTTTACCGTAAATTTTCACACTGGAGATCAAACCAGCGACCACAGAATGCAAAATCAAAACATGTCCAATGAGCTACTGGTCCGCATCATCTCACGTAAACGATGCCAAATTAACAAGTCATAGCAAATGAGCGGTCATTTAACCTAATGTGTCTTGTACTTACATCCGTACTCTTACATAGGACACGGTCAATTCGAGGGCTACGACTCCTGGTTATAATCCCTCTCGACAGCGCGTAAATGAACAAGAGATATTTAGAAAGAAAAAAAGAAAAAGAAAAAGAAAAAGAAAAAGAAAAAGGAAGCCCATTTCACGCTGAATTAATTACTTCTTGTTAACAACAAAGGCTTCTGACAGTGAGATATGATGAGCCAGAGTCAACAAGACGAACCCAATTTCCGCTACCAGAGGGTGTACAATAGAGGTGGAAAAACCTCTTAAAACTTCGTCTGAGGTACCAAGCGATGTCATTGTTAAAATTTGTTCTGATATACTACAACAATGACCAATATCCATAGACATGCAATATGGGGGTTGAGCACTCTGGCGAAGGAATTGTCGGCCGCCCCTAGCGTAATGCAAAGCTCTTCGTAAGAATTGAGCACTCTGGTAGCCGATAAGGTATAAAAAATGTAAACAAAGGCTGCTGCTGCTGTTGCTAAAATAAATACCTAAAAATTCCCTTAGCCAACGTAGTCCGATTGGTGGCCGACAGGTCTGAAGCTTAGTCTAACGTAATGTTGGACGGGTTTCGATCCCGGCTTCGAGCGTCCTGCGTGTCTAGCCACACTGAAGAGTTCTGATAGAACGAAACAGTCTGTCTGTGGATGACAATATATATATGTATATTTAGGCAGCATTTCTTCGTTAATGCAAATTTCATTAATCATAATAGACATTTTATGTCTACATATTTTCTTCTGGATCTGTTCGAATTCCCGTATTACTTTTATCCTATTCGGGGTGAATTGATTTATGTATTGTCCATTGTTGTATGTATCCTTAGTACTTTCTGCCCGACTTTGGGCCATCATCAGGGGAGGATCTATAACAAAAGTGATATAACTTTTGTTTTGTTTTGTTCTCTCGGACTGTAATTTAACTCCACAACAAAAAGATTTCCTCAACTTAGAACCCAACTGCCATTTATTCCAAGGATATACCAGCATCAACAAAAATACGGAAATTGAAATTTTATACGAAAATATTTTAAAACTCCGGGATAATAAGGTAATTTCAATCAGACCTGAATTCCGTGGTCTCCTTAAGGCTGAAGCCATCAAAAATAGATATAATAAAAAACAACCTACATTATTAACACATCAACTAAAATAAAAGTAATACAGGAATCCGAACGGATCCAGAAGAAAATATGTAGACATAAAATGTCTATTAGGTCTAATGAAATTTGCATATATATATATATATATATATATATGCACGAGCAGGATATAACACAAGATCAATTTTAAGCAGGGTTTAACAGGTTTGAATTCAGAGTTTTCTTCTCTTAAACCGCTTGTCATACCAAGGTTATAGAGCTCAGTCTGTCCTACAATTTACCCATAACGGAAGGGGAAATAGTTTGGTATGACATTATACTGCTTCTAATAGTATAGCTCCAGTTTCGGAGATAGGAAGAACGTAGAGAAACATTTCATTGCCATAACTCCCAAGTGCACTAAAAACTCGGAGTGGTAGTATATTTTAGGGTCCCATATAGATTTGATTAAAAATAATTCACAATCGAATGGATGGTGTGTAAAAAAAAACCCAAAAAATATAAATATGATTATAATAATTTTTTAAAATATTGTCCGGTCGGCTGGGGCTGTAGAATACACCGACATTTTCCCTGCAGGGGGGTAAGAATTCCTCCCAACAAGTATCCTGAATATGACAGTAAACAATCTGATGGTGAGGTTCCAGGATGCTGGAGCTTTGGGGAATACGGATTACCCCTTCAACGCCATCGCCCCCAAGTCCACTCTTACTCGGAGTAGTAGCACCTGATAGAGTCCTATTAATAGGTCGAACAGAACTAAACTGTGTACTTCTGCTAAACTGAATTGCTTGAAATAGAACTGTTTTGACATTGAAACTACGTACTTATGCTCAACTGAATTGTTTGAAATTGAACAGTTTGACTAGACTAAATAGCTTGAAATAGAAATGTTTTTGACAATTAGACTTTGTACTTATGATAAACTGAATTGTTTGAAATAGAACTGTTTATTTCTATAAAGATGGATTTGGCATGAAATAAACTGCAAAGGTTGATATGCCATAAAACCCTAAGAAACTAACAAACTTCTTCAATAAGTTTTGCGTGTCCTTTCGGAGTAATACCTTTGGAAAAGGAATGAACTCTCTCAGCTTAGTCGGCTAGGGCTGTTGAATACATCGACTGCATCTCTGGAGAGGGGTAACAGCATTCAACAACGAATGTCTTGTTTCTGACATCAAACAATCTGATGGCAGGGCTCCAGCTCTGAATTTTCGGGGAATGCGGAATTTCACAGCTATAGCTCCCAGGTCTACACTGGCTCGGATTGTAGCATCTGGTAGAATCCAATCAATTTTCCAAATAAAACTGTTTGATATTTAAACTGAGTGCAAACAAAAAACTTATACTAAACTGAATTGCTTGAAAAAGAAGTGTTTGATGTGTGTAAACAAACGATTGATGTTAATTGAATTTTTAGTGCTACATAGCAATACTTAGAACCATTTAGCTGTGTATATATAGTCTCCCACTGATAGGCTGTTTCGTAGTATGGCAACTGTTCAGTGTGGCTTGACACGCGATATACTTCAAGCTGGAATCGAAACCCAGCTGATTTTACATCAGTCGAATTATCTTACCCCAATCTATCATCATCTGAGCGTGAGCGAAAGAATTTTTTGGTTATATATTCATATATACTTATCGGCTAACGGAGTGATATATATATATATATATATATATATATATATATATATATATATATATTGGGTGTGGTTTTTTTTTCAGGATTTTTTCCTTTTTTTCTTTTTTTGCCATAAATCTAAACTCTTCGAATTGGTTGATAGCAAAACTTATTTTAATCTCGACAAATATTTGTTTGGACTCTTTTCAAAATGGCGATAAATCAAACAGAGTGCTCCAGTCTTGAACGGAGATATGTCATCAGTTTTTTAGCGACTGAGAAGTTTCGTCCATGTTAAATTTTGTAGAAGAACATGGGATGCATTTTTTTTAGTCAAAACGAATTATTTACACATTGGCAGAACGACAGTTTTCGACTACCGGCCTGAGTCAAAATGATAGGCTTTGAATGGAAAAAAACACACCAACTCTCAGGTAAAGAAAAAGTTCCGGTCGCATCGGCTAGTAAAGAAGGTCATACTGAGAGTTTTTTAGGACCCGGCATTGATAATTTCCTCGAAAGAGTTGCAACAATAAAAAGTTTAGTGTGTATGATTTTAGTGTGTGTGTGTGTGTGTGTGTGTGTGTGTGTTTTATTCGTATATGTGTCTTTTTTGTGTATATGCATGTTCGCGTACGTAAAACGGATCTATCTATCTATCTATCTATCTATCTATATATGTTGATTTTGATAAGTACAATAATACATTTAGAAAGCTAAGACGTATGTCTCGTCAGGGTTGCTACATATTGACTTAATTGTTTACCTATTTCATACAAGTCGTATTAATGAGTAACTCAATGGCTATTTCCTTTCTTTTTAGAAAAACATTAACATTCCTTTATATACAACTTATTTTGCTAATATATATATATATATATATATATATATATATATATATATAATTGGGAAAGTAACTTCGAGTTGATCTTATCTGCCGACGCTATCTATCTATCTATCTATCTCAGTCATCCCTTCTCGGCCTTTTGGCTGGGCCGTCTAGCATTCGTGCCGGATGGGCGATCGAAACCAAGAGCAGACTCGGGGCCGAATATGCCCCCCAGCTTCGGCTGGGCAACCTTCGGGTGGGCGAGCTGCTTTTCAGAGCCCTTGTATAGCACTAGACCTCGTGGTCTAGTTCAAGCTATATGCGGGCACACGTTCCCGTACCTAGATTTAGGTCCGTGATACGGCTTGACTCATTAGATCCACATTACACTTAGTGGGTCAATGACTAGCAGGGTTCGAGTCTCGGCTCGTTCCCGACCTTCCCCCTCCCCTTTATCCCCACTTTAATCGGCCTTCGGGCTTTTGACCTTGTGTCAAGTCCTGTCTGGTGGGAGGCAGTGACAAATATTATCTATCTCAGTCTAATTCTATCTATCTATCTATCTATCTATCTATCTATCTATCTATCTCAGTCTAATTCTATCTATCTATCTATCTATCTATCTATCTATCTATCTATCTATCTATCTATCTATCTATCTATCTATCTATCTCAGTATAAATTCTATCTATCTATCTATCTATCTATCTATCTATCTATCTCAGTCTAATTCTATCTATCTATCTATCTATCTATCTATCTATCTATCTATCTATCTATCTATCTATCTATCTCAGTATAAATTCTATCTATCTATCTATCTATCTATCTATCTCAGTCTAATTCTATCTATCTATCTATCTATCTATCTATCTATCTATCTATCTATCTATCTATCTATCTATCTCAGTCTAAATTCTATCTATCTATCTATCTATCTATCTATCTATCTATCTATCTATCTATCTCAGTCTAAATTCTATCTATCTGTCTATCTATCTCAGTCTAAATTCTATCTATCTATCTATCTATCTATCTATCTATCTATCTCAGTCTAAGTTTTATCTATCTATCTATCTATCTATCTATCTATCTATCTATCTATCTCAGTCTAATTCTATCTATCTATCTATCTATCTATCTATCTATCTATCTCAGTCTAAATTCTATCTATCTATCTATCTATGTTTGTGTGTGTGTGAGCATATTTTCTGTAATAATAATAATATCTATATATATGAATATATAAAGCCTTTTTGTACACACGCCTGCATAAACACACACACACACACACACACTCATACATAAGCACATACACGCACATTGACTCACTAACATACACATACACATACACACTGACACACACATACATAGACACACCTACAAACACACATACACACACACTGACACACATACATACGTACTCACATGCACACACACCTACACACACATACACACATTTACATACATGCACACACAGTGACACACATACATAAGCGCACATACACACATACATACATGCTCACATACACATATACCTGCATACACATTCCCAAATACACACATACACACACACCCTGACATACTTACATACATACTCACAGACACAACCCCACACACACACCTACACACACATACGCATCTATACATACGCACACATTCATACGTATATAGTGACATACACATACAACTACACACACACGTAAAAAGATATACATACATGCATACACACACACACACACACACTGATAAACATACGCACACACACATACAGACATTTAGGCACACACATACACACTGTCATACATACACATACACACGCATACACACATATACACATAGTATGTCATACACACACTCTTACACAAGTATACATACTGATACATATATAAACACTCTGACACTATTTACCAACCCCTCCGCTCGGGCAGGATATGACACAAGGTCAATTTTTAAGCGGAGTTTAACAGATTTGAATTCAGAGTTTTCCTTCTCCTAGACTAGTTGCCTCACCAAGGCTGAAGAACCCAGTCTGTCCTACTATTTACCCATAGCTGGAGGGAGAATAATTGGATTCATACCTTTCCCAAGGGTATTATAAAAACTCTGACACTCACACACACACACACTCGAATATACACACATACATACATATATTGTTGTTTTGCAAAAAACTCCATGAAACCTAGGGTTGCAGACAATATTCCATGAATTATATATATATATATATATATATATATATATATATATATATATATATAATGATATTACACACATATATATATATATATTTAATCCATGGAAAATATTCTGCAACCTTAGGTTTCAGGAAGTTTATAAAACGACAATCATCAGGCAGTTAAGAAGATGGAATGAATTGAAAATCGAGAATACGACAAAATACAGACAAAAACCGTTGGGATTTCGTTTGTGTGTGGTTGTAAGTGAGTGAATGTATGTAGGTGTGTGCGTATGTGTGTATGTGTTATAGTTACATATGCATGTGTGTTTTTAGGTTAAGTCAGACCAGCAACATAAAGGGTTGGGTTTAGCGGAAATGGATTTAAGTGTATATTAATTCGTTACATTATTTCTTTTGGTCACTATAGCTGTGGAACGAAACATCATCGCTACATGTCAGGGAGAATGAATAAGAATGTTATTTGTAAGCGTGCAAGAATAGTTGTGCTATGGAAGGCAAGAATTACAATGGGTATAAATAAGGTTATATTGTGTTGTAATATGTTGGTGTAATAATTAGGGAAGGGAATTGTATTATTATTATAATAATAATAAATATACGAGACATTGCGTAAATATTATATACTATGGGTCTCATTGGTGGTATGTACGTAATGAAATAATAAAGGGGTTAAATAACGAGCTGCAGCAGGCATTGGCCTCCATGTCAATGCGCACAAAACTGAATATATGTGTTACAACCAAACGGGCAACATTACCACACTAGACGGAGCCTCTCTGAGGCTAGTGGACAAATTCACCTACCTAGGAAGTAGCGTCTCATCAACCGAAAGCGACATCGACACACGACTGACGAAAGCATGGAAGGCTATAGATAGGCTCTCAATCATATGGAAATCAGACCTGACCGATGAAATGAAGCGCAGTTTCTTCCAGGCAGCGGTTGTATCGATACTGCTATATGGATGCACTACATGGACGCTAACTAAACGGCTGGAGAAGAAACTTGACGGCAACTACACAAGAATGTTGAGAGCAATATTGAACAAGTCCTGGCGACAACACCCCACGAGACTCCAACTGTACGGTCACCTGCCTCCCATCACGAAAACTATACAGGTTAGACGAGCCAGACACGCCGGACACTGCTGGAGAAGCAAGGACGAGCTCGTAAGTGACGTATCCTATGGACCCCCACATATGGCCAAGCAAAAGCAGGACGACCAGCGCGAACTTACATACAGCAGCTATGTGAGGAAACGGGATGTAATCCAGAAGACCTGCCGGAGGCGATGAATGATAGGGAGAAGTGGCGAGAGAGGGTCAGGGATATCCGTGCTGGTGGCACGACATGATAATGATGATGATATCGATGTTGGAGGAGTTGCTGGATAGTCTACGACTCTCTCCATATTATATTGTACTTGGTTCGACACATAACTACAAAGTGATTTACTGACGACCAACACTCTTATATATATATATGTATATATATTCTTATAAGAAGGAATATGTAAATGTATCTATGTAAGACAAAATGATGATGAGGTATGGTGTATACATTGGGAGAATATAAAATGAAGCGGACGGACTGAGTTCAAATTCAAGCTGGGCTTACTCGGTTTCACTTTTTACTGAATCAACTTGTTTCTTTTCTCCATTAATGTGGTTAATGGCTTTACCTTGACATGACACGATGTACCCCGGGTGGAATAGTGAGGTCAGGTAGAATCTAACCACTTCGATAGAAGTCCCATAAACTACGTAACATTAGTACCTGAAATATCTCTACCTGTGCGCACGTGCGTGCAAACACACACACACACACGCTCATACACACACATACACACACACACACACCCATACAAACACATACACATCCACACACACGCATGAATGCGAACACACACACATACACACACAAACACATATAAACACATACAAACACATACACATACACACACAAACACAAGCATGAATGCGAACACACACACATACACACACACACACACACACACACACACACACACACACTCAAACACATACACACACAAACACACGCATGAATGCGAACACACACACATACACACACACACACACACACATACAAACACATACAAACACATGAATGCGAACACACACACATACACGCACACGAAAATATACACACAAACAAAAAAAACACACAAACACACACACACATACAAACATACATACATACATACATACAAACACACACATACGTACACAAACACACACACACACACACACACACATATACAGACTCACATAAACACACCTAACCATTCGAACGGAGTCCCACACACACACACATACATACACTTACACACACGCGCACACACACTCATAAACAAAGACACACACGCACACACACAAAGACACACACACACACAAACACATACACACACAAACACACACTCAGACACACACACGAAAACACACACAGACACACACTCATACACAAACACATACACACAAACAATTACATTCACGTGCGAACACACATATGAATACACACACATACATTCACACACACACACACACACAAACACACACACACACATACAATAACACACTAAAAAAAAGGACACACGCATAAACACACACACACACAAAGACACACACACATATATGCATGCAAAAACACATACACATACATACAGACACTGACACACATACACGTACTAGCACACAAACACACACACACACACACACAAAAAACACGAACACGCAGAGAAACACATAAAAAAGGGCACACACACACACACACATGAACAAATAGACACACATACACAGATATATAAATAAATACACACATACAAATAAGCACTCATTCAAACAAGCTAATAAACACACATACATACACACACATTAACAAATAAACACACACACAAGCATAAACAATTAAATACACATACACATTAACATATTAACGCATACACATGCACAAATAAATACACATATATGTACATATACACAAATGAACATACGCATACATTAAAAAAAGAACGCACTTATACCCCCCACACACATACAATAAGTTGGGAGATTTTTACAGCACCTAGAATACAGATGCTTTTAATTGCTTTAGACAACACGTGTGTGTGTGTGTGTGTGTGTGTGTGTGTGTGTGTGTGTGTGTGTGTGTGTGTGTGTGTGTAAGATATATGTATATATACAGAAAGAGATAGAGATAGAATTTATGTATGTGTATGTGTGTGTGTGTGTGTGTGTGTAAGATATATGTATATATACAGAAAGAGATAGAGATAGAGATAGAATTTATGTATGTGTATGTGTGTGTGTGTGTGTAAGATATATGTATATATACAGAAAGAGATAGAGATAGAGATAGAATTTATGTACGTGTGTGTATGTGTGTGTGAGTTTGTGTGTGTGTGTGTGTGTGTGTGTGTGTGTATATATATATATATATATACATGTATATTATCATCGAGGCACTCAACATGTATACATGATATATCATCATATCTAAGTAGATGTATATATATATTTCATACATACAAACACACACACACCCACATATACATTATACACACAGGTGCACACACATATTTAAGTATATGAGTATTTTATGTATACACACGCAAACACATACACGAGGTGATCGAAAAGTCGATCCTAATCAATAAGTAGTTACGTCTTCATTATATATATATATAAAATAAACCGTTTATTCTTCCAAGCTGTGGCCGTATCTGTACAACTGTATAGCAGCACCACGTGGACTTTAACGAAGCACTGAGAGAACCACACTAGTCTTGAAAGCAGCACCCCACGTAAAAGCAGCTGTACGGCCATTTACCACGCCACTATCTAACAAACCGACAGCGTAAGACGAACAAGATACGTTGGCCTCTTCTAGAGTAGAAGGAACGAGCTCATAAGCGAAGTGCTCCTGTGGACTCCTACATTTGGACACATCAGTGTTGGCCGATCTGCAATAACTTATTCATCAGCTCTGTGCGGACGCCAGGTGCCGTCTAGAGAACCTGCTAAGAATAACGCCCAAGTAGGACGGATGGAGAGAGAGAGAGAGAGAGAGAGAGAGAGAGAGAGAGAGTCAATTTATTGATGTTGATTAAGATGGTAACCTTTCCATAACAAAATGTAGCTGTCTTATCCTCTGCTTTGGATTAAAATGTCGTTCCCCGGTAATTGTTTTTCGGATCAAACTGTACTATCTATCATAGTAAGATATGTTACAAAGAAATTGGAATTTGATAATTAAACCTTACTAAGTTCACCGTTAAGAACATTTTTTTGAATGAAAGAAAATAATTGCGCGTTTACGAGGAGGATGTTTTTAGATATCTATTGGAAAAAGTATTATTGAATTGTGATATTAAAATTAAAAGCACAAAATTATATTAATGATAATTTGAATAAATAATCTATTAATTAACAATATAATTTCAAAATATTTTGTGGGATCAATATATATATAGAGAGATAGATAGATAGATAGATATGAACAAACAGCGATAGATATGAATAGATAGATAGAAACAGACTGATATCAATCTATCTATCTATCTATCTATCTATCTATCTCTGTATATATATATATATATATATATATATATATATATATATATAGATAGATAGATAGATAGATAGGAACAGAAGGATTTAGATAGACAGATAGATAGATAGATAGATAGTAGGAACAAACTGCAATACATCTGCACGTGTATATGTCCTTGAGTGCAGATAGATAGATAGATAGATATATCTAATAAATGTTTGACACCTAATACGTCAGTTTTATATTTAATTCGACTTTTGTTTGAACAATTAAAAATATTCAAGCAAAAAATAAAATTAAAAAAAAAACGAAAGAAAAAAAAGAACTTCCGCCTTTATAAAAAGTTTGGAAGATTTGGAAATAAGAGGACAAGTAGAGCCCATCTAGATTACAGCATTGTTAAGATCGGCTGGAATACTGAGAAGAGTCCTGGAGACTTAAGGAGACTTGTTGTCGCTCAAACTTTTAAAAAAATTCAGCTAAACCTGGTGTGAAAAACACTCCAAGGAGTAAAAAAAAAAAAAGAAAAAAAAAGAGAACTTGCAAAATAGCCGACTTTGCTGTCCCGGCTGACCACAGAATAAAACTGAAAGAATGTGAAAAGAAGGATAAGTACCTCAAACCTTGCTTGGGAATTGAAAAAAACTGTGGAACATGCAGGTGACAATTATACCAATTGTAATTGGTGCGTTTGGAACGGTAACTAAAGGATTACTAAAGGGACTAGAGGACTTGGACTTGGAAGTTGGCGGACGGGTGGAGACCATCCAAACTACTACATTATTGAGAACGGCCTGAATACTAAGAAGAGTCCTGGAGACTTAAGGAGACTTGTTGTCACTCAGACTCTAGTGAAAAACCATCGGCTAATGCTGATGTGAAAAGCTCTAATGAGTGAATAATAATAATAAGAAGAGAGAGACATTGATAGTAGTCATAATGTGAACACTTGGAACGTTCTAGAAAAGCTTGGAATAGAGACTGGGGAAAATGGAAACCAGAAGAATTTAAATAGTCGGGATCACAGCCTAAAATATTTAGAATTTCTACAGAGAACAGAGAATTGATTGATTGATTATTACTGTACAGTAGTATTTCTGGGGTTACTCTATGGTGTAGGAAAGGCGAACACGATGAAGTTATATCAACATTTTCTTATAGTTTCTTAACATATTTTCCCACGCGATTATATATCAAATACTATAAATGCGATAGAAAACAACTATGGAAGGCAGTAATTACTGGGGATACGGTTACAAGACTCAGCATTCCTATCCGAGATCGCGGTAAATCACCTGAAGAAGGCCAGAGGTGAAATTTGTCCGAAACGTAGTAAAAGAAGAAACAACACAAAAACTACCAAGTAGGACAAAAAGTCCGCAATAAATAAATAAATAAATAAAAAATTAATTCTCAGATTAAGAAGTCTCATCTCAAAATGATTCCAATCAAAGAAAATTACAAAATTCGGTACGAACCTGACTATGGATGACCAGATAAGGAGAACAAATAATTGGATTTATAAGACCAAAAAATCCAAACTTCGGGGCCCAGGGCGCAGCGGATAGAGTCGTTGAGTCTCTACGGTTCCGGGTGAGCATTGTCAGAAGGTAGCCGTTTCAGTTCCTACCCAAGCCGGTCAGAGGTTTACTTGGTCAAAAACGTGGTGCGATAGACAACAACTATGGAAGGCAGTAATTACTGGGGCTACGGTCACAAGACTCAGCATTCTTATCCTAGGTCGCGGTTAATCACCTGAAGAAGGCCAGAGACGTTGTGAAAGAAGAAACAACACGAAAACTACCAAGATGAGAAGAAAAAGTCCGCAATAGATTAAAAAAAATAAGTAATTCTCAGATTAAGAAGCCTCATCTCAAAATGATTCCAATTAAAGAAAAGTTCTATATAGTACAAATAATCCTGGCGGTAATGGTTATAAAGAAGCAATTCACGATCTCCGTAACTTATGCCTCACCACCAGAAGCAGGGTAGAGTTATAAGGACACTCGAAGAACTGATGTAAATTTTCACTTTGCCGTCAGAAAAAAAAAACAACAACAATTGGTGTGTTGCCCAGTCGGTTGGGGCTGTAGAATACACCGACTGCTTCTCGGCAGAGGGGTAAGAGTGTCCTGGTATATGACACTAAACAATCTGATGGTGAGGTTCCAGTAATGCTGAAGCTTTGGGGAATGCGGAGTACCCCTTTATTGCCATCGCTCCCAGGTCCTCTCTGGCTCGGAGTGGTAACATCTGATAAGGTCCTATCTATGGAATAAATAGAACTAAACCGTGCTTTCTTCACAATACTGATTTTTACATTTAAACTGCGTATTTATGCTAATTTGAATTGTTTAAAATAGAACTCTTTTGACATTTAAACTGCGTGCTAATGCTTAATTGAATTATTTGAAAAAGAACTGTTTTTAGACATTGAAACTGTATTTACACTAAACTGAATTGTTTAACATAGAACTGTTTTGACATTTAACTGTGTGTAAATAAAATCTATACTTTTACTAAACTGAATTAGTTGAATCAGAACTGCTTGATAAAACTGAATAGTTTGAAATAGAAATGTTTTTCACAATTAAATTGTACTTACATTTTAACCGCGTGATTATGCTAAACTGAATTGTTTGAAATAGAACTGATTATTTACATAAAAAATGGATTTGGTGTTAAATAACCAAGAAAGGTTGATATGCCATAAAACCCAACCAACCAACAATTGGTGTGAAAATCTCGCAGAGAGTTAAATGATGATACTATGGAGAGTGCTGGAATATTGACGAGACTTTCGCATTGATCCACCAGTGGGAAAATTGGAAGACTCAACATATACATTAATTAATGTGACAAATGTTATTAAATAAGGACTACCAAAAAAAAACTCTCAAGAAATTAAACTAATAAAATTTGCATAAATCAAAAATAAAAATCTGTTAATTATTTCATTAATTCATTTTTCAAAGTAAAAATTTCCAAAGTAATTGTTAATTGAAAATGATTATATGACATTTACGACATCTAATGTCACTGATTTGACCCCATTAACGACAAAGAAAAAAAATTGATTTTTAAATTCTTCAGCACACCTAAATAGAAAAACATTAAGCTATTTAAACTGCGAACAAACAAAGGATTAATGTTAAATAGAATTATTAGTATTAAAAAGGAATACTTGAAACCATTTAACTATGTGCCAACGAGGTCTGGTGCGTTTAAAAATAGTGACCTACAACCTATTCACTTACAAATCATAAACAATATATATATATGTGTGTGTGTATGTGTGTGTGTGTGTGTGTAAACAAGTTTCGGCATAAAATAACCCACCAGGGTTATTATACCGGAAAAAAGGGAGCCAAACCAATGAAATTATTTGAGTTAGATAGGAATACTTGAAACCAATCAGTTGCATGCAAATAAATAAGTACTTGCTCGTTTAAAAATAAAAAAAAACCTTAAAACTATTCGCTTACAAATCCCCTCACACATTCACATATACACATATACATACACACGCACACACTCATATGTTTATATATATATATATATATATATATGTGTGTGTGTGTGTGTGTGTAAGAACAAGATTTAGCAAAGCTAAATCTTGTTTTTATACAAACACATACATACACACATATATATATATATGTGTGTACATATATACACACGCACGTGCATAGACATATATATATATGCACACACATATACACACACACATATCAATCCACAAGGATTGAAATGCCATAAAACAAAAAGCAATCAAATATAATTATTAGTGTTTAATAGCAATACTTGAAACCATTCACCATTTTGAAAATAAATATATTCGTTTAAAAAAATTTTTTATCAAAAACTATTCGCTTACAAATTATATATATATATATATATATATATATATATATATATATTAGTATTTATTTAAATTTAATAGCATGGATGCTTATATACAACCACTGGTTTCATGCCTTCTTTATACAATTATCGTCAGGCTGAGATGATTGTCGCATAAAGATGGCATGAAACTAGTAGTCGCAGAAAAGCATTTATGATATAAGATATATATAAAAACTAATATGTATTTATTTATTCATATATGATAACTCTATGACAGATATTGAGCACTCTCCAAATTATACCGCTTTTTGTCTGCCACAAATCCACCAAGTCAGATAGTGACAACCATACAATGTTGTAACTGTAACATATATATATATATATATATATATATATATATATATATATATATATATATATATATATATATATATATATTATTTGGTCCAGTTAAACCGGAGTTGGCATTAATTCCATCAGGACAAGAAAATTATTCTAAAGTGAACATTTAAATTTTCCTGGTAAAGAGCTCAATGTAACAGACATTACAGAACAATATTTTCATTAAGAAAAAACATAAACCGGTCACATTAAGATTATAAATTTATTTCCATCCTGTTATGTGTTTTTGATAAAATCAAAAAACACACACAAAAAAAAATTAACAGCACTTCTTCAGGTCTCATGGATAAAATAAATCAGAATAGGTGTCTTTTCTGATTTATTTTATGCATAAGATTTTTTTTCGTGTTTTTTGATTTTATCAAAAACATATAACAGGATGGAAATAAATTTATAATCCATTAGGATTTGTGACCGGTTTGTGTTTTGTCTCAGTATATATATATATATATATATATATATATATAATAGATTCGAAAAATCGGACAAAATATTGAGAAATATGTGGAAAAGTGGATAAAACGGAACACAGACAACGGATTCATTTAATGGTTTATATATATATATATATATATATATATATATAAACAAAATTTGTCATTAAATAACGAACGAGAGTTGTTAAGGCATAAAACACAACCAAACCAGACATTTTTTGTACGTCCTCATATAGTAATTTCAGAAATATTTTAACTTCGAATAATAAAACATTCAATTTGAAAGTTCAATTTTAGATCCTTCGTATTCGTGATTTTTTTATCTGTGAATTCTTCCAGCTGCCGATCGAAAACATTGCACAACAATTAAATATCAATTGAATTAAAAAAAAAAAGAATTTGCCGAGCAAGAAAAAAAAAAATCCACACGAATGAAGTGATATGTTCATATTCAAACCACCTCGGGCAGGATGTGGCACAAGGTCAATTTTTTAGCGGGGTACTGATGGCTTGAATACAGAGATTTATTTTTATTTCCAGGACGAATTGTCAAATTCAGGTTAAAGAACACAGTCAGGCCTACTATTTGCCGATGGAGTACGAATAGTCAGACTCATTCCTTCTCCAACATCTAAAAAAGTTCTTACTAAAAAAATTCATAAAATTTCAGAACCCTGTAGTTATAAGTATTCCTTATATATATATATATATATATATATATATATATATATATATATATATATATATATATATAAGATGAGATGAGACCCAAACAGGCACTACCACACCGGTTCCAAGTGTTTATTACACCAATAGTAATGAAGGAGTACTCCACACTCCATACTCAGAGCTCCATAACAGCCATTTTGGGGGTCACTAGACCCTTCCCAAAGTTAGGGACAGGGTGAGGTTGCTTGGTTGGGCGGTTGGATCTTACGGCATATCAATCTTTGTGGGTTATTTAACGCCGAATCCATTTCTATGAAAATAATTCGATTTCAAACAATTTTGTTTATAATAAGTGTTGATTTAAATGTAAGTACAGTTTAATTGTGATAAACGTTTCTATTTCTAGCTATTCAATTTAGTCAAGCAGTTCTAATTCAGCTAATTCAGTTTAGTATAAGTACAGATTTTGTTTACACACAGTTAAACGTCAAAACAGTTCTATGATAAACAATTCAGTTTAATGTAAATAGAGTTTCAATATCAAAAACAGTTCCATTTCAAATAAGAAGACCAAAAATACTACCAATGGCGTAAGATGTTGGTTGGGTTTTATGGCATATCAACCTTTGCAGGTTATTTAACGCCAAATCCTTTTTAATGTAAACAATTCTGTTTAGCATAAGCACGCAGTTTAAATGTAAGTACAGTTTAATTATCAAAAACATATCTATTTCAAATTATTCACTTTAGTCAAGCAGTTCTACTTCAGCTAATTCAGTTTAGTATAAATACAGATTTTGTTTACACACAGTTAAATGTCAAAACAATTAAGTTTAATGTAAATACAGTTTCAATGTCAAAAACAGTTTCATTTCAAATAATTCAATTTAGCATAAGCATGCAGTTTAAATGTAAGTACAATTTAATTGTCAAAAACATTTCTATTTCAAGCAATTAAAGGTTTTCCTTTTATATGATTGGTTGGTTGGTTGTATTTTATGGCATATCCACCTTTGTAGGTCATTTAATGCCAAATACATTTTTATGTAAATAATCAGTTCTATTTCAATCAATTCAGTTTATCCTAAGCACGAAGTTTAAATGTAAGAACAGTTTTCTATATCAAACAATTCAG
Organism: Sepioteuthis lessoniana; assembly: GCA_963585895.1. Lineage (NCBI taxonomy): Eukaryota > Metazoa > Mollusca > Cephalopoda > Myopsida > Loliginidae > Sepioteuthis > Sepioteuthis lessoniana. The sequence continues at coordinate 52,891 of CAUZXS010003389.1, forward strand.
TTTAGTGTAAGTACAGTTTCAATGTCAAAAACAGTTTCATTTCAAACAATTCACTTTAGCATAAGCACGCAGTTTAAATGTAAGTAGAGTTTGATTGTCAAAAACATTTCAATTTCAAGCAATTCAGTTTAGTCAAACAATTCAGTTTAGCATAAGTATGCCGTTTGTTCTATTTAACCCATAGATTGGGCCCTATCAGGTGCTACCAAACCGGGCCAGAATGGACCTGGGAGCAATGGCAATGAAGGGGTGCTCCGTATTCCCTAAAGCCCTAGCATTCCTGGAACCTCACCATCAGATTGTTTAGTGTCATATCCAGGGCACTCATTGAGAGGGGGTCTTACCCCTCCGCTGAGAAGCAGTCGGTGTATTCTACGATCCAGCTACAGGGTTAGATAGATAACCCTGGCCCTAACCCAGTTACTCTTTAGAGGGTTATTCAGACGTTTACGATCTCCCCAAGACATGCAGCTATTTTGTCATCAATGCAGTAAAGCTGGCTACTGCTGGTGAAGTAAGAACGAACTCTTAAGCGACGTTTTCCAGTGGACTCCTACACATGTGCACACCAGTCTTTGCAAATCAACAAAAACTTACGTTCATCAGTTCTATGAAGATACTGGATACCGTCTAAAGGACTTACCAAAAGTAATGACCGATAGGGACAGACGCTGAGAGATACTCAAGGCAATCCTTACGATTACCATGCTTTGATGGTGATGATAACCACTTTCTTATCAAGTAGTCGTTTTCGGTAAACGGTTGGTAAATTCACGTGTGTTAAATTCATTTTATGGTAAATTTATCTTAGATGAATTATTTGAGGCTAAATTTAAAAAAATTAATAATCGCTTTTAAGAATTTTATGAAAATAGCTAAAGGTTTTGCGTTAGGAAACGTATATTATCAGAGCAATTAATCTGAAACGATTTTTACCTCTGATAAGTTTACAATGCGATAAATCTATTCACCGTGAATTTGAAAACCTATAAATTTACCAATTGATAAATTTACCTTCGACGATCTACCAGACGATAAATTTACCAAGTGATAAATTGACCTTCGATGATTTACCAGACGATAAATTTAGCAAATGATAAATTTACCTTCGATGTTCTACCAGACGATAAATTTACCAATTGATAAATTTACCTTCGGCGATGTAATGGTTAAAGCGATGGACTGCGGAATCGTAGTAAGCGAGTTCGTACTCCAGTCGCGCTATTACATTCACTTTCGGGCAAATATCCTTGGGAAAGGTATGAACCCCCTTATCCTCCCAGCTATGGGTTAAATAGTACCACTACTATTATTCTAGTAGAATCGCTTTGGCATTGAATAACCTACAAAGGTTGATATGCCATTAAATAAAGAAACCAAACCAGGACAAAGTATTTTTATATATTCTAAGATGACAAAATAAAATCAGTGATATAGGTCTGGATTTTTTTAATGGCATATCAACCTTTGTAGGTTATTTAATGCCAAAGCTACCCTTGTAAAAGAACAGTAGCGGTAATACTTAACCCATAGATGGGTAGACAAAGGGGTTCATACTTTACCAAGGGTATTCGTCGAAAAGTGAACGTAATAGCAAGACTGGAGTTCGAACTCGCTTACTACGGTTCCGCAGACCAGCGCTTTAACCATTTCACTTCGAGGACACACATCAAGTAATATAATTAGACATGAATCGACTGATAGATAAATAGACTGATATGAGTGGAATAGGATAAGTAGAGATATAAAGGGTGAGTGGGGGGATAGGAAAATCATAAACGGGAATCCTTCACTCGTATCACCTGATTACTTAACGAGGAGTATATCTGAATTGAAAAACTATTTTAAGATTTTGTTTAGATTCTTTTTTGCGTAGAGCTGAATATCTTAGATACAATCAAGCTGTGGCAATGTTATCATATCTGGATTACTACCCCGGGTACTCTAACAATCTATAAGAACACCAGATTAAAACACACTAACTCGGGAACCTACACGGGACTTTGAACTACGTCCTTTATTGAATCCACTGGGGTCGCCTGTTCTGATCCCGTTAGCCATAACCAGGTGCAAGCGTTTAGTATTCCCGCATTGTTACTCGCCTGGGGTCAGGTTTGAACCTGCAGCCTTCAGATTTCGACAAACACCTGGACATAGCGGTCTAAACGTTGTGGAAATGACAATAAAGATGAAGACAATAGTCTGAAAACCCTTAATGATAAAAATCATCAAGTTTCGTCTAATAAATTCAGACCTCCATTATTTCTGGCACCCGTTTGATACTAAAACAATACTTAATTTTTCTAAATACTAATAAGTAATATTAATACTAATATTAATTTTGATACTAATACTAAAATACTAATATGTGGTTCTAATAAAATACACAATTTTAAAAAATTTGAGGTATCATCTGATCGCGAAGCTTCAGTCCCAGAAATTTGAGATTTGTATTGTACCCCTTCATCGTCATCACAAACAAATGATTTATGCTAAAGTGAATAATTAGAAATAGAACTGTTTAAACATTTAACTGTGTGTAAACAAATGACTGCTGTTTAATTGAAATGTTCTTGATACAGAACAATACTTGGAACAATTTAACTGTGTGCAAACAAATGAAAAATGTTGAATAATTTGTGTTAAATAGCTGTGGAGATTAGAGTGTTCATACTTTTCCTTATTTGTCCAAAAGTGAACGTAAGTGTTCGACTGGTGTTCTTATTCTCTTAATACGACGTGGCAGTCTAGCCTGTCAGCCACAACACCACGAAGACTGCTCCAAATCAAGCTTTAAAAGTGACAGGTAATTTTAAAATTATATTGGAATTATAAAACATGAACACATGTGTTTTTTAATTTTTGAATTCAAAATGAAATAAAATTGAGATAATTGATCCTATGTCTTGTACACTTGCTCTCTCTCTCTCTCTATATATATATATATATATATATAAACATTGTGTCGGCTGGGTGCGTCTTTTCATATTTTTCACCTTTGGCGTCAGTCGTCTATAGAAAGAATTTTTTTTTTTAGTGAGACGTAAGAACACCTGGATGAATGCAAATGAGACCCAGGTAAATTTGATACCCCCTCCTTTTATTTTTTAAAAGTCGAACCTCTCCCCTTTCCTCCACGTACGACAGAGAAGTCGGGGACGTGTTGTTTGTCAGGGAGATCTTTTAATTTTAAATTGAACATCATTGCCTTGAATTAATGCCGAGAGAGATAAACATGACCAGGCATTGATAAATCACCGAATGTTGTCTGTGTGTCCGTCCGCTAGACCAGCTTACAGGTGTTCGTGTGTGTGTGTCGGCTTGTCTGCCAGTGGATTTAGCACGTACTTGTTGAATTATTTCTTTCTATATCTCTGTCTCAGTCTCTCTTACGATATATATATATATATATATAATCAAGTTGTACTGACGCCCTGTCAACTGGGGCTGTAAGACCCCACTCCAGTGCCTCCAGTGCCGAATACACCGACTGCATCTCTGCAGAGGGGTAAGACTCCCACAACGAGTGGATATGACACTAAACACTCTGATGGTGAGGATGCAGTAATGCCGGAGCTTTGGGGACTGTAGAGTACCACTCTATTGCCATCACTTCCAAGTCCACTTTGCCCGAAGTGGTAGTACCTGATAGGGTCCTATCTATAGGTCTAATAGAACTAAGCTGTGTATTTACACTAAACTGAAATTTTTTTAATATAACTTTATATGTATAAAAAAGATCTGGCATTAAATAACCTTCAATGGTTGATATACCATAAAACCTAAACAAACCAAATCCTATATATTTAATATATATGTATAAAGAGGATCTGGCATTAAATAACCTACAATGGTTGATATGCCATAAAACCCAACCAAACAAAATCCTATATATTTAATATATATGTATAAAGAGGATCTGGCATAAAATAACCTACAATGGTTGATATGCCATAAAATCAAACCAAACCAAATCAGATATATTTAATATATATGTATAAAGAGGATCTGGCATAAAATAACCTACAATGGTTGATATGCCATAAAACCAAACCAAAAAGATGCTTTGAGGGTCTAATTATTTCAAATGTCAAAAAAAAAAAATGCTTGAAAATATTGTTCTCGGTGAATACATCGCATGTATCTCTGCAAAGGGGTAAGAGTCCTCCCCCAACAAGTGTCCGAGATATGGCACTAAACAATCTGGTGGTGTGGGTCCAGTAATGCTGGAGCTTTGGGAAATGCGGAGTAGCTCGTCATTGCCATCGCTCCCAGGTTCACTTTGGGCAGGAGTGGTAGCACCTGATAAGGGTCCTGTCAATGGGTCAAATAGAAATAAACTGTGTTCTTATGCTAAACTGAATTGTTTGAAATAGATGGAAGCTGAATTGTTTGAAATAGAACTGTTCAGACATTTGACAGTGTGTAGACAAAAAATATACCTACACTAAACTGAATTGTTTGAATTAGAACTGTTTGACTAAACTGAATAGATTGAAATAGAAAAGTTTTTTACAATTAAATTGTGTACTAATGATAAACTGAATTGTTTGAAGTAGAAATGTTTATTTGCATAAAGATGGATTTGGCATTAAATAACCTCTAATAGTTGATATGCCATAAACCCAAATAATCTAGGAGTACGATTTATCATAAAGCTTGGGGATATGGAGGTTCATGCTTTTTGGGTGGGTATAATTCCGAAAGTGAACTTAATAGCGTGACCGGAGTTCGAACTCGCTAACTACGATATTGCAGTCCAGCACATTTGCCACCGCGCCAAAATCTTATATGTTCTCTTTGAAATGTTACATAATTTTAAAGAGAATGAATTTTGGAGAAAAATGATTAAAACATTTCGTTATGGAAGGGCAATTTTATGAATCTTCAAAAATAAGGAGGCGGGAAAATGTTGTTATTTTTTTTTTCTTCTAAATATTTGAATTTACTACATAAAAATAAAATCGATTTTAAAAATATGAACAATTTTAAATTCTAAGCCTCCCCTCTCTCGGAGTGAACTTACACATGCGTCAGTGTGGTCGGGTGGTTGGTTGCTTGGCTGATTGGTTGATGTTTATGGCATATCAACCTTTGTGGGATATTTAATGCCAAATCCATTTTACATATTTATGTATATCATCAAGTCACGCTGCTTGCACAGATCCCTTTGACTCTCTCTCTCTCGCTCTCTCCCCATCCGTCCAAATCATCCATCCTTACCGGCAGGTCTTCCACACGGCATCCTGTGTCCGCGAAGACCTATTGTTGTTGGTAAGTTCTTTCTGGTCGATCAACATTGGCACGTCCATGTGTAGTGATCCATAGGATTATGTCACTTGATTATCATGACTCTTAATCAAACTATATATATGTATATATACGGGGATCATTAAATAAGTTTCCAGACTTTATTCGTATGGGCACTTTTATTGATAGTATACACATGAAACTCTAGTCCCCTTCCAAGTAATCTCCTCCGGCTGCAATGCACTTGTTATACTGTTCCAACAACTTCTGGAAGGCCCCATCAAAGTCGTCTTGTGTGAGCGTGTCAATGACCTTCGTCACAGCCTCTTTCATCTCCTCAGTTGTCTCATAACGACAACCTCTGAGCTTAGGGAATAACCAAAAGTCACAGGGAGCAAGGTCTGACTATAGGGAGGCTGATGAACTGTCTTGATGCCCATCTTGTCTGTAACAAGGATGGAATTGTCGACTGGTGTATTGTCCTGGTGGAAATACCACTGACCCGATTTGAAGAGTGCTGGCCTCTTCCGACGGAATCTCTTCCTGAATTCCCTTAAAAGCTCAACATAGTAACCCTAACCCAAACTCTTTGGCCAATCACCCCTGGTGTATTGACTTCCTTACTCCTCCCACACCTCTCATCATCCCTCACAGACTCCCTGCCTTCCTTGAATCTCTTATGCCACTCAAAAACTGAAGCTCGATTCATGCAAGATGGTCGAAAAGCATTTTGAAGCATTCCATATGTTTCTGGGGTATTTTTTCCAAGTTTAAAACAGAATTTTATTGCATATCGTTCTTCTAAAGTGGCCTCACGTCCAGATTGCATTTTTGAAATTCACCAGCTGTGAAAATCAGGGTTTAGTAGGGTGTATTCCAATTGCTGCTGTAGCTGTTCACTTGAAGCTGAAATCATAAAGAATGATCAGTCATCTCATAAGATGTATAGCAATAACATACTGAGTTTTCAAAAGTCTACGACAATTTTAAATGCCTGTACAAAAAAAAGTCTGGAAACTTATTGAATACACCACGTATATGTGTATACAAATCGGACTATTGGGTAGAGTGTTCGCCAATAATCCGGGAGACCCAGGTCGAGTCATACCAAAAACTTTTAAAATGGTACTTGATACCTCCTTGCTTAACGCTCAGGATTATAAGGTACGTATCAAGGGTGAAGTAAAGCAATCCAGGGAAAAGAGTTGCACCCTTCCCTACGCCTCGTTGTAGTAGCTACTGAAAAAGGAGCCTTCGGGTTACTCTCGACTACAATCGCCAACTTTAGTTTACTTACTATATATGCAAATTAAGCAAATAGTTTGTTGTCAATTTTATTTTTAAACAAATTTTTGATTGGTGGTTTTGGTTGATTGCTGTTTTTACTTCCACTGCGTTTCTTTGAAAATATTTAGTCGTGTCCCCTCTCACCATGGACCTATATTTACATTAGTATGTCCATGATATACAAACTCTGAACACAACGGAGGAAAGACAAATGTTGAGTTTCTTGGAGGTGGAAAGATATTTAGTCGATTCCCCTCTCACCAGGGACCTATATTTACATTAGTATTTCCATGATATACTAACACTGAACACAACGGATGAAAGACAAATGTTTAGTTTCTTGGAGGTGGAAAGATATTTAGTCGATTCCCCTCTCACCTGGGACCTATATTTACATTAGTATTTCCATGATATACTAACACTGAACACAACGGATGAAAGACAAATGTTGAGTTGCTTGGAGGTAGGGAAGATATTTAGTCGAGTCTACTACTGAACACAACAGGATGAAACATTAGATAATCATATTTACCGAAGCATTTAATATATATACTTAATACAAAGAAGTACTGACATGAATACTCAAACATTTACCAAGGGATAAAATACACTAATATTGTTTTGTGAATAAGCAGTATATAAAAGTGGGGGGGGACAAAAACGGAAGAAAAAACTTATTTGAAATTAATGGACAACAAATGATCAAAGCCACGCTGGCATTTCTTCTGTTTAAAGAACAGGGTAGATTAAAATACCATATGGACATACCCATTCTCTAAGGGAGATAATGATTTATTGTCTCAACGCTTTTCTCCATAAATTTTGGTATTAGTGTAATGGATCATTCTTTTTTCTAGTTTCTTTCCGGCATCTGGCTAACATGCGAATAAATTACTTCGCTTATGAGCGCGGTGAGGATTTTCGTGATCATTAGTAAAACTATTTTATCATTATCACTTCACCTCTTACGAGTTTTTCATTGGAGTCTGAGTGGCAGTAAGACACATCAATTCTCCAGGTCTCTTCTCAGTATTCTGGCTAATCTTTACATACTGTGGTCTGAAAAATCTCTATCCTTCTTCTATTTTCAAGTTCCCCCAAGTCTCTCTTTGAGGTCTTTGGGTTCTGTTTCTAGTGCGCCAACAACAATTAGTATTACCGTCACTTTTCTCTTCCACGGCGTTTTTTTTAGCTCTCTGGAAAGATCTAAGTAGTTATATATATATATATATTCCTTTTTTTATTTCCCTTTATGGTCCGCTGGACGGGAATTCCACAAGATGGCAACTTCTTTCTTTATTCTTTCGTTTGGTTTGGTTTCTTTGTTTAATGGCATATCAACCTTTGTAGGCTATTCAATGCCAATGGCATTCTCCTAGAAGAACAGTTGTGGTACTATTTAACCCATAGCTGGTAGGATAAGCTAAACGAACCAGACATGCAGGACACTGCTGGAGAAGTAGGGACAAGCTCATAAGTGATGTACTCCTATGGCCGGGCAAAAGCAGGATGACCAGCTCGAACATACAGCTCTGTGAGGATACGGAATATAGCTCTGAGGACCTGCCAAATGCGATGAACGATAGGGAAAAGTGGCGAGAGAGGGTCAGGGATATCCGTGCTGCTGGGACGACATGATGATGATGATGATGATGATGATGTTATATTTTGATTGGCATTTAAGGACTCATCACCTCTGATTGACTAGAAAGAAGAATGAGAGTTGATCTAAAATGTTCTGCTAGATGTCTACTTTATACAGTGAAACAGAAACATAAAGATTCAGTTTAGTAAAGTAAAAGTTTGAGAAATATTCTTATATTTATTTGGAGGTTAGAAATTATATTTCAAAGGAAGTAAATGTGGTTTTAAAGATTTATAAAATCTTAAAAATACTTTATATAGAATACTGTAATCAGGCCTGGGATTCCATCTACAAACATGAAAATTGAAATATGCTGAGATTGGGGGACATACTAAGAAAAGTGATAAAATTTTTTTAAAAAGATTACAGTTATAGGGAGAGATTAGAGTCAGGCTACAAAGCAATTAAGCATTTTTTGCTTATAGAGTATTATATACCCTATTTCAGTTATAGGGAGAGATTAGAGTCAAGCTACAAAGCAATTAGACATTTTTTGCTTATAGAGTGTTATATACCCTATTACAGTTATAGGGAGAGATTAGAGTCAGGCTATAAAGCAATTAGACTTTTTTTGCTTATAGAGTGTTATATACCCTATTACAGTTATAGGGAGAGATTAGAGTCAGGCTACAAAGCAATTAAGCATTTTTTGCTTATAGAGTATTATATACCCTATTTCAGTTATAGGGAGAGATTAGAGTCAGGCTACAAAGCAATTAGACATTTTTTGCTTATAGAGTGTTATATACCCTATTGCAGTCATAGGGAGAGATTAGAGTCAGGCTACAAAGCAATTTTTTTTTTTTTTGCTTACAGAGTGTTATATACCCTATTACAGTTATAGGGAGAGATTAGAGTCAGGCTACAAAGCATTTTTTTTTTTTTTGCTTACAGAGTGTTATATACCCTATTACAGTTATAGGGAGATATTAGAGTCAGGCTACAAAGCAATTAGACATTTTTTGCTTATAGAGTGTTATATACCCTATTGCAGTTATAGGGAGATATTAGAGTCAGGCTACAAAGCAATTAGACATTTTTTGCTTATAGAGTGTTATATACCCTATTACATTTATAGGGAGAGATTAGAGTCAGGCTATAAAGCAATTAGACTTTTTTGGCTTATAGAGTGTTATATACCCTATATGTGAACATTAAAGGGTATGCTCTATTCCTCATGAATAACTTCTTCACACTGCAGGTGAGTATTGTATTTTGTTAATGATATAAAGATTTCTCTTTCATTTGCAACTTTATTCAGTAACCTATTTGTTACGTTACAACATAGAGTAATATATATTTTTAAATTAATTGCCTAATTAGGTTAAAATCAGCAAAAAAGAAATTAAGTTTAAAATGGATGGTTAAAAAAATCATATAAAAAGAATTCAAGGGATCATTGGGAGGGATTTATTAGATGAATTATTCAACAGAATTTTATATATATATATATATATTGTATAAATAGTGTATATGTTCTTTGCAAAGATTCTTTATCTTTTTCATTTTGGTGTGAGAAGATTGCAAAAAAGGGAGATGCCCAAAGAGGAATAATATGCTGCTACTACTACTACTACTACTAATATTAATAATAATAAGAATTATGATTATAATAAAAATTTTCTGAGATTTTGAGACTCAAACGGATCACCTTATCTCGGCCAGACGACCAGTCCTAGAGATAGTCAGCAAAAAAGAGAACCAGCCAAACAACGGACTTTGCTGATCACAGGGTAAAACTGAAAGAGAATGAAAAAAACAGATAAGTATCTTGACCTTGCTAGAGAACAGAAAAAATCTATAAAAGTGATGGCGATACCTATTGTAATTTGCACGCTCAGTACGATCACCAATGGATTGGTACAGAGAGTGGAAAACTTGGAAATTTGAGGACGAGTGGAAACCATCCAAACAACAGCATTTTTGAGATCGGACAGAATACAAAGAAGAGTCCTGGAGACTTGTGGATACTTGTGTTTACTCAGATTCCTGTGAGAAACAATCAACTAACGCTGATGGGAAAACACTCAAATAGGTAAAATGATAATAATTCTTCTGTTTTTCCATAAAGCTGTCCTGTGGCCTAGTCGGCTCGGAACGTAGAATACACCGACAGCTTCTCTTCAGAAGGGTAAGACTCCCCAAACGAGTGTCCTGTGTGACACTAAACAATCTGATGATGAAATCCCGGTCCTATTAAACAGAGTACTTATGCTAAACTAAATTATTTGAGATGTTTTGACATTTAAGCAACATACTTATGCTTAACGAAATTGTTTGAAATAAAACTGTTCATATGTGCTCGTGGGGTAATGGTTATCGTCGTAGGAAATGAACACGGTGACACGAGTTCAAATCCTGGACGAGATTGATGGCATTTCACATTGCACTAATACTCTTGGGAAAGGTATGAATCCAATTATTCTCCCTCCAGCTATGGGTAAATAGTAGGACAGGCTAGGTTCTTCAGCCTTGGTGGGGCAACTAGTCTAGGAAAAGGAAAACTCTGAATTCAAACCTCCGCTAAAAATTGACCTTGCGTCATATCCTGCCCGTGCGGAGGGGTTGGTAAATATATATATGTATAAAATGGATTTGGCATTAATAACCTATAATAATTGATGTGCCGTGAAACCAAACCAAACCAATTATGATAAACTGAATTGTTTGAAATAGAATTGTTTTGACATGTAATTTGGTATAAACAAAAAACTGTACTTTGACTAAATTTAATTGTTTGAAGCTTTTATCAAAATGACTTAATTCAGCTTTAAATGACCCGGAAAGGGTTGATACACCATAAAACAAAATAGCCAACCAAACAATCGAACTGTCCTTCTGTACGGGGGCCCGATTTTCTCTTATTTTCAGTTCTCCAGCATGCGGCAGAATTACCTCCCTCATTTTAACCTATTACCTATACGTTGTAAGAGCACTTAAGCAAGTGGTTATGGTAACTCCATTTAGCTAATGGCTTATTATTTATTTATTTATTTTGGATAAGATCAGTTATGGTCATGGCTTTGACTGATGCATTTGCTCTTGAAAGGTTTTTTTTTCAAGACAAGTGAATCAGTACTAGTTAAAAAGAGAGATTTTTTTATAGTTATTTCCTGTTACGTCGAAATGATGCTGTTTTGGATAGAATTTTCAACCCATATCAGTATAGCTTTTTCTATTAGGACCTGCGTCATTCTGACGTAATATAAAAAAATCACGTAAAGTTGCAATCCTTGATCCAAGCCTTGATCGTAAATGAAATATCTGAAAAAGTAAAAAAAAAAAGAAGATATAATTATAATTAGATGGAGTTACCATTACCATTTGCCGAAGATCACTTGTATCACACAGGTGACAATTTAGAATGTAGGAGATATTTCTATTGCACCTCCTAGAGGCAATTTTGCTATGTTTGGTGGTCTTTCTTTCTTTCTTTCTTTCTTTCTTTCTTTCTTTCTTTCTTTCTTTCTCCTCTATATATTTTCCTTTCATTCCTTCTTTCTTTCCTTCTATAACTTTTTCTTCCTTTCTTTCATTCTTCCTTTCTTTCTATCTCTATCTCAATCTGATTTGGTTGCTTTGTTTAAGGGCATTCCTTAATTATTTAATGCCAAACTCGTCTTGCCCAGTCGGCTGGGGCTGTAGAATACACCGACTGCTTCTCTGCAGAGGGGTAAGACCCCCCCCCCTAACGAGTGTCCTGGATATGACACTAAACAATCTGATGGTGAGGTTCCAGCAGTGCTGGAGCTTTGGGGAATGCGGAGTACCCCTTCATTGCCATTGCACCCAGGTCCACTCTGGTCCAGAGTGGTAGCACCTGATCGGGCCCTATCTATGGGTTAAATAGAACTAACAGCATACTCATGCTAGACTGAGTTGTTTAAAATAGAAATGTTTTTGACAATTAAATCGTACTTACATTGAAACTGCGTTGTTATGCTTAACTGAATTATTTAAAATAGAACTGTTTTTTGACATTAAAACTGTATTTACACTTAACTTAATTGTTACATATAACTACTTGAATAGTTTGAAATAGAAATGTTTTTGATCATTAAACTGTGTACTTATGCAAAACTGAATTGTTTTAAAAAGAACAGATTATTTACATAAAAATGGATTTGGCGTTAAATAACCTACAAAGGTTGATATGCCATAAAAACCAACCAGCCAACCAACCAACCAAGCCCGTCCTTGTAGAAGAACAGTAGCGGTACTATCTAAGGTTTCTTCGTTAAATGACATATCAACCTTTGTGGCTAATTTCATGCCAAAGTCATCTTCGTAGAAGTACAGTTGTGGTACGATCTAAGGTCTCTTTGTTTAATGGCATATCAACCTACGTGAGTTATGTAATGTCAAAACCCTCCTTGTCGAAGTACAGTGGAGGTACTATTTAAGGTTTCATTATTTAATGGCATATCAACCATCGCGGGTTATTTAATGCCAAATCCATCCTTGTAGAAGAACTGCAGTATGCTATTTAATCCATTGCTGTAGTTGTGAAGGGTTTAATACCTTCCTAAGGGGTATTAGTCAGAAAGTGAACGTAATAGAACGACTGGAATTCGAACTCGCTTACTACGAAGTCGCACTCCTGCACGTTAGCAACTAAGCCGCGAGGACTCACCGTTAAGCAAAGCTTAGAGAATAACTTAATATTCTTTCCGTAAAATTTGACCTACACACGTTGGTTTTAAGAGCAGTTTCATAATAATGTACACTGTATCATTCCAATTTTAGTTCGTGTACCGCCGAAGCTACTATAAGAGCAGTTTCATAATTCTAGTCTACGGAGTATGGTCGAGAGTCCTGATTTAGTAGCTTTCACTTAACAGCGAGACTATCCCACTGAAACACTAGTAGCTCTAAAGATTTCTGTTTGGTCGCAATCATAAAAAAGAAAAAAAGAAAGAAAGAAAGAAGGAAAGAAAGGAAGAACGAGACCACTCATCTCGTTCGACGATCAACGGCGATGGAACGGACACACAGACACATGTTTTCCGAAGAGGATCCCTCTAAAACCAACGGCGAAGCTCAAGACACACACAGACACATACCAATCGATGGTCACAAGAAAATATGTATATAAAAAAAAAAAGATAACAAGATAGAAAAAAGAATGAAAAATAAAGAAAAAGAAAAGAAAAGAAAAAAAGAAAATAAATGAATAAATACTTTGTATATCTAATTATGGCAGTCACTATCGTAAATATAGATAGTCTTATCGATTCTCTCTCTGAGGGTTCAAATCCTATTACAGTGAAAGTGGAGATTTTGTATTACAAGAAATCTCATAACGTTACACTATCACAGAAAAGACCAAAAAAAAAAAAAAAAAACCAAAACAAAACAAAAGTACATCAAAACGAGATTTTTACTAGAGTTTGGGTTTGGTTTTGTTAGTTTGGGTTTGGTTTGGTTTGGTTTGGTTTGATGGCATATCAACCATTGTAGGTTATCTAAGGGCAAATCTTCTTTATACATTTAAGTCAAATATCATAATTTAGTTAGATTAGGTTTTATGGCATATCAACCATTGTAGGTTATTTAATGCCAAATCCTGTTTATACATATATTTTGAATATATATGATTTGGTTTCGTTGGGTTTCATGGCATATCAACCATTGTAAGTTATCTAAGGGCAAATCTTCTATAAACATATAAGTCAAATATACATGATTTAGTTAGATTAGGTTTTATGGCATATCAACCATTGTAGGTTATTTAATGCTAAATCCTCTTTATACATATAATTTGAATATATATGATTTGGTTTTAATGGGTTTCATGGCATATCAAAAATTGTAGGTTATTTAATGCCAAATACTGTTTATACATATATTTTGAATATATATGATTTGGTTTGGTTGGGTTTTTTGGCATATCAATCATTGTTGGTTATTTAATGCCAAATCATGTTTATACATATTTATTGAATATATATGATTTGGTTTGGTTGGGTTTTATGGCATATCAACCATTGTAGGTTATTTAATGGCAAATCATCTTTATACATATATATTAAATATATATGATTTGATTGGGTTCGGTTTTGTGGTATATCAACCATTGTTGGTTATTTAATGCCAAATCCTCTTTATACATATAATTTGAATATATATGATTTGGTTTGGTTGGGTTTCATGGCACATCAACCATTGTAGGTTATTTAAAGCAAAATCCTCTTAATACATATAGATTAAATATATATGATTTGGTTTGGTTGGGTTTTGTGGCATATCAAATATTCTAGGTTATTTAATGCTAAATCCAATTTATACATATATATGAAAAATATGATTTGTTAATACATTTTGTTGCTAACATTTTAAAACCAAGTTGAGTTCATTATTTGGTACACAGTTAAATGGTTTCAAGTATTTCAACCAATCACGATTAATCGAATTTACTATTAAACATATGTTTGCACTCTATTAAATGGTTTCAGGTTTGCTATCTAACACTTATAATACTGTTTAATATTAATAATTTGTTTGCACACAATGAAGTTCTTACAGGTATTGCTATTTAACACTAATTATTCAATTCAATATTACTCATTTTTATACACAGTGAAATAATTCAAAATATTGCTTTGTATCACTAAAAATTCAATTTAACATCAGTCATTCGTTTACATACAGTTAAATGATCAAACAGTTCTATTTCTAACAATTCCATGTATCATAAGTTAATTATTTACTCTCATTTTAAATATCTAAAAAAGTAAAAGTAAAGTTGGCGACCATAGTCGAGGGTAACCCGAAGGCTTCCTTTTCGATAGCTACTACACCAAGGTGTAGGGGAGGGCGCTACTCCTTCCCTGGATTGCTCTACTTTACCCTTGATCCGTAACTTATAATGCTGAGTGTTAAGCAAGGAGGCATCAAGTACCATTTTTTGAGTCTTTGGTATGACGCGACCTGGGATTGAACCCAGGTCTCCCGGGCCATTGGCGAACACTCTAACCCCGAGGCCAAATATCTAACAGTTCTATATGACCCATAGATAAGACCCTATTAGATGCTACCTCTTCGGGCCAGAGTGGATCTGGGAGCGATGGCAATTAAGGAATACTCTGCATTCGCCAAAGCTCCAGCATTACTGGAGCCTCATCATCAGATTGTTTAGTATCATGTCTGTTTTATAGCCGTGATACAACTATACGTATACATGCGGAAACATAATCAACAATAATGACGAACGAACACGCTTCTTAAAAAAAATATACCTCTCACACTTTCTTCGAAAGGGTTGCGAAAGGGTTGTGTGTGAGAGGTGAGTTGGACACTGAACAGACTGCAACATATTGACTCCAAGTTCCTCTGACTATAGCAGCACTTCTTTCTCATTCTGCTGGGCTGCTCAACCGGGGGTCCTGAGAGCCCAAGCCTTCTGCAGGGAGCTGGTTCTCACTGCCTCGAATAGTGGTTCTTATAGTGGTTCGTATCACGTGACTTTCAGTATCTCGGAGGAATAAAATACGTCGTGTTTTTTAAGCACGTTCAGTACTGAAAGATCTAGGTCAGTAGTAGGACCAACTTCGGACGTAACACCAACAGTGTGAGACTTATAATATTTGTTGGACTGTACCACTTCAGTTAATGAACAGTTAACTCTAATTCACAATGTATTTCTTACTTACTACGATACAACAGGCATACCAACCATTGTTGGGTTTTTAGTAATTTACTGAGCCTTTTGCTTAGATGTGGCACCAGGCCATATGAATAGGACACCCAATGAGACTTGTACTCACACGTGAAGGTTTGTTAGTCTAGCTTGCTAACCAATACACCACCCGAGGTACCACATGGTTGTTGGTTATTTAATGCCAAAATATGTTTATATATATATATATAATATTAAACGATTTGTAAACATATTAATGCCTAATTCTGTTTATACACATGCATTTTTTTTCTTCATACAATGTGTGAAAGTGCGTGTGTGTTATGTTATGGTTAGTGAACAGAAGTAGTAGTAGTAATAATAAGACAAACCACGATATGTGAGGAAAATAGTTATATTTACAGGAAAGAGTATTTACAAAAGGGAGACTGTAAGTAATAAGAACATAGGATTAGTGATAGAGTAATGATATACTTCAACAATAGGAACGGCTCTTCAGGTCTGACTCGTAGATTGATTTCCGCTACTGCCATATATGGCAGATGGAACAGCTCATTATGCTGAAAAGGTAGGTGATACCCAACAGTGTGATACCCTGCCCTCATCAGCTGCCAACCTGGGTGATAACACAAGGCAGTACTCCTCGCGCTATACATATAATATTAAATGATTTATAAACATATTTTCCTGATATCATTTTAAAATGAGCATTTTTTGCACACAGTTAAAGAGTTTCAAGAACTGCTATCTAATATAAATAATTCTACTGACTACTAATCCCTTTTTTTTTGCACACAGTTAAATGACTTCAAATATTGCTATATAATCATCATCATCCTGTCGTGCTACAGGCACGCATATCCCTGACCTTCTCTCGCCACTTCTCCCTATCATTCATCGCCTCTGGCAGGTCTTCAGGGCTACATCCCGTATCCTCACATAGCTCATGTATGTATATTTGTGCTGGTCGTCCTGCTTTTGCTCGGCCATATGTGGGGGTCCATAGGAGTACATCACTTATGAGCTCGTCCTTGCTTCTCCAGCAGTGTCCTGAATGTCGGGTTCGTCTAACTTTGATAGTTTTCGTGATAGGAGGCAGGTGGCCGTATAGTTGGTATCTTATGGGGTGTTGCTGCCAGGACTTGTTCAAGATTGCTTGCAGCATTCTTATGTAATTGCCATCTAGCTTTTTCTCCAGCCGTTTTGTTAGTGTCCAAGTAGTGCATCCATACAGCAGTATCGATACGACCGCTGCCTGGAAGAAACTGCGTTTCATTTTATCGGTTAGGTCTGATTTCCATATGATCGATAGCCTATCGTTTGCTTTCCATGCCTTCGTTAACCGCGTGTCGATGTCCTTTTCGGTTGATGAGACGCTGCTTCCTAGGTAAGTGAATTTGTCTACTAGTTTAAGAGGGGTTCCGTCTAGAGTGGAGATGTCACCTGTTTGATTATAGCACATATATTCCGTTTTGTGTGCATTGACATGGAGGCCTATGCCGGCGGCTGCTCGTTCCAAACTATGGAGTAGTGTTTCGGCTTGGTTGGGTGTATTTGCCAGTATCGCTATGTCATCGGCGTAGTCGGCGTCAGTAATTGTTTTTGCTAGGTATCTTCTGCTTCTTTTCTTTGTCAGCTCGAACCCGTTTTCTCTAATTTTATCAATCGATGTTCTAAGCACGTAGTCTAGACAGATGATAAAGAGGTATGGAGCTAGCATATCTCCTTGCAGTACTCCTGCTACAATGTCGAAGTATTCTGTGTCTCCATCTGGTGACGTACTTTCACTTTTGTGTTTCTATAGAGAATCGTTATTGTTGCTACGGTTTCTTTTGGTAGGCCGTATGCTAGTAGGATTTGTTCCATCTTTATTATGTGAATAGAATCGAAGGCCTTGGCAAAGTCGACAAATAGTAATGTTGCTTGTAGGTTTTTTGCCCGTACACCTTCAAGGATTCTACAGATGGTCAATATTTGTGAGGTCGTGGATAAACATCAGTCGTTTGTTTACACACAGTTAAATGATCAAACAGTTCTATTTCAAACAATTCAATTAAACATAGATCATTTGTTTGCACACAATTTATATTTATACCATTTATTTTCGATTCATAATGTTGTATAGTCATGTACAGCATCACAACGACACAATAATAAAGACAGATGCAGGAATAAACGACGCAGGAAGGAAGACGCAGGAAGACTTCTTTACAAAAATATATACCTCTCACTTTATTGCAAGGATTCGAACGGGTTGTTCAAAGGTTGCATGTGAGAAGGAGCTGGAGATCGAATATAAACTGTAATATCTTGACCCCACTGTTATGACCGTCACGTTGTGTCTTTCTTGTTCTCCTGATGCTGGGGTTCACTCCATCGGGGTTCCCGAGGGCCCCCTCGGTCGGGTGTGGCCTTCCCTACCACATCTGGTATCTAGCTGTCTGGAATTCTACTGGCAACTGCTTCTTGGACTCGAACTCAACTGAGTTAAATAATTCAACGCCCACACGATCGCCTACTGGATCTTTGAAAATCGAATGTTTAATCGTCATCAAGCGGAAATAACTGTCATGCAGTTCAGAGGTCACTCTCTTCCGGTGCATCAGTCTGTATTGGCACAGTGGGACCTTCCCCTTGTCCCATATTATAAGCCTTAATCCGCCCACGCGATCTCTTTCGATTACTGGCCATTAGAATGTGTCACTTCCTTCCGGTGCATCACCTTGGAATAGCATTTTTTGGGGGACCGTGTCGAAGGTCAAAACATAACAATAAGACCCTATCTGGTGTTTCTATTCTGTGCCTGAGTGAACTAGGGAAATTGCAATGAAGGGGGACTCCATCATCATCATCATCCTCTTGTGCCTTTCTCACCACTCCTCCCTATCGTTCATCGCTTCCGGCAGGTCCTCAGGGCTACATCCCGTATCCTCACAGAGCTGCTGTATGTCGGTGCGAGCTGGTCGCCCTGACTTTGCTCGGCCATGTGAAGGGGTTCATACGAGTACATCACTTATGAGCTCGTCCGTACTTCTCCAGTAGTGTCCTGCATGTTTGGTTCGTCTAACTTTGATAGTTTTCGTGATGGGTGGTAAGTGACCGTATAGCTGCTGCTTTGTGGGTTGCTGCCTTCAGGACTTGTTCAATATTGCTCACAGCATTCTTGTGTAGTTGCCGTCAAGCTTTTTCTCCACCCGTTTCGTTAGCGTCCATGTAGTGCATTCATACAGTAGTATCGACACGACCGCTGCTTGGAAGAAACTGCGTTTTATTTTATCAGTCAGGTCTGATTTCCATATGACCGATAGCCTATTGATAGTAAGGGGTACTCCACACTCCCCAAAGCTCTTGCAATACTAAGGTTTCATCATCAGATTATATAATAACGTATGCAGGACACACTTTGGTGCGATCTTACCGTTCGGGGTTGATTTTTTTTCTTTCATCTCTGTTTATTTGAACTATTGAATTATTATTTGAATTATTGAACTAACCTTGACCTAGTGCAAAGTTTTTTGGTTCGTACTGAACTTTGATAAGAAACAAAAATATCTAAATCAATAAATCTCCAAATTTTCCTAATAGTTAAGAAAAAATATTTTTCAATAAAACTGAGAAAGCTTTCACCGAAAAATATTCATAGAGTTCATCTTGCTATTACGTTGCCTTTCAGTTTAAAACTCTTGGGAAAGGCATGAGCCTCTTTATCCCTCGACTATAGGTTTAATAGCACCACTACTGTTCTTGTAAAAGTATGTTTTTTGTTTTAAATAACCCCTTGTAGGGTGATATGCCATTTAACAAAGAAATCAAACAAAACCTAAACGATGTTTTTAAATTAAAAGTGTTTTGTTACACAATAAACAAATATATTGAAATCGATAAATCTCTAATCATAATTGTAAATTTTTCAATAAAACTGAGAAAGCTTTCACCGAAAAATATTCATAGAGCTCATCTTGCTATTACGTTGCCTTTCGATTTAAAACTCTGAGGCATGAGCCTCTTTATCCCTCAACTATAGGTTTAATAGTACCACTATTGTTCTTGTAAAAGTATGTTTTTTGTTTTAAACAAATGGCATATCACCCCTTGTAGGGTGATATGCCATTTAACAAAGAAATCAAACAAAACCTAAACGATGTTTTTAAATTAACAGTGATTTGTTACACAATAAACAAATATATTGAAATCGATAAATCTCTAATCTTAATTGTAAATTTTTCTATAAAACTGTGAAAGCATTCACTGAAAAATATTAATTTCCCAATCGGCTGTGGCTTTAGAATACACCGACTACACCTCTGCAGAGTGGTACCCCACCTCAACAAGTGTCCTGGATATGACACTAAACAATCTGATGGTGAGGTTCCAGTGATGCTGGAGCTTTGGGAAATGCAGAGCACTCCTTCATTGCAAATTGCTCCCAGGTCCACTCAGGCCCAGCGTAGTAGCACCTGATAGGACCCTATCTATGGGTTCGATAAATCTCCAATCATAAATGTATATTTTTCTATAAAACTGTGAAAGCTTTCACTGAAAAATATTAATTGCCCAGTCGGCTGTGGCAGTAGAATACACCGACTGCACCTCTGCAGAGGGGTACCCCACCAACAAGTGTCTGGATATGACACTAAACAATCTGATGGTGATGGGGCTTTGGGGAATACGGAGCCCCCCATCATTGCCATTGCTCCCAGGTCCACTCAGGCCCGGCGTTGTAGCAACTGATAGGGCCCTATCTCTGAGTTAAATAGAACTAACGGCATTCTTATGCTAAACTGAATTGTTTGACTAAACTGAATAGCTTGAAATAGAAATGTTTTTGACAATTTAACCGTACTTACATTTAAACAGCATGCTTATGCTACACTGAATTATTTAAAATGGAACTGTTTTTTGATATTGAAACTGTACTTACACGAAACTGAATTGTTTAATATAGAACTGTTTTGACATTTAACTGTGAGAAAACAAAATCTGTACTTATACTGAACGGAATTAACTGAATTAGAACTGCTTGACTGAACTGAATTGCTTGAAATAGAAATGTTTTTCACAATTAAACTGTACTTACATTTAAACTACGTACTTATGCAAAACTGAATTGTTTGAAATAGAAGTACTTTTTTTTATAAAAATTTGGTGTTAAATTACCGGCAAATGTTGATATGCCATAAAACCCAACCAAACAACCAACCAACCAAACAACAAAAATATTAATTTCGAAAGATAATACAATAATTATATATAAAAGCAATAATAAAAATGATTACAAATCCTTGAAGCAATATGCATAAAAAATTTAAAAAAAAACAAACATAAATGAAATAATATTTAATACAGGCACCAACATATTGCATATTTTTAATAACTAAAAATCACTAACTCTATTTGTAAACCTTTTTTCCAATTGAACATTTTAAAACTAAATGCAGAAAACGTTCCAACCAACAACTCCAAAACAAAACGCTGCAAATTATTTAAACAGTAAAAACTCAGCAGTCAACTCAAAACTACACAACCCCTGATGATGATCAAAAGTATGGTCGAAAGTGCTTGGGCAGAACATATGGGACAATTTCTTTACTATCTAGATCTTGACACAAGAAAAATAACAAGGAGACTTGAAAAAAAATAAAAAATAAAAAACAGTGTTCCATTGTCTTTAATAAAACTTGCTTGAATAATAGCATGCTGCCTAAATATACACGATAGATAGATAGATAGATAGATAGATAGATAGATAGATAGATAGATCATATTTACCAACCCCTCCGCTCGGGTAGGATATGACACATGGTCAGTTTTTAAGCGGAGTTTAACAGGTTTGAATTCAGAGTTTTCCTTCCCCTAGACTAGTTGCCTCACCAAGGCTGAAGAACCTAGTCTACCCCACTATTTACTCACAGCTGGAGGGAGAATATTTGGATTCATACCTTTCCCAAGGGTATTAGTGCTATGTGAAATGCAATCAGTCAGGTCAAGGATTTGAACTCGTGTCGCCGTGTCCATATCCTGCGACGCTAACCATTACACCACGGGCACCTCCAAAATAGATAGATAGATAGATTATGTGTGTGTTAATCGTTACATTAAATTTAAATACAAGTAATGTTGTTTAGTTTGAACTGAATTGTTAGACAATAAACAAAGTGCTAAATTCGATAAATCTCCCTCAAATGATGTACAATAGCTCAGCAATATCAGGTACCTATCTAGGATAAAGTGGAGTAATCCAGGGAAAGGAGTCGCACCCTCTCCTACACCTCGGTGCAGTAGCGATTGAAAAGGGAGACTTCAGGTCGCCAACTTTACTTTTTACTATATATATATATAAAAGTGAAGTTAACAACCGTTGTCGAGGGAGACACGAAGGGTGCCTTTACAATAACTATCACACCAAGATGTAGGGGATGGTGCTACTCCTTTCCTTGGATTGCTCCACTTTACCCTTGATCCTTACCTTAGAATTCAGAGTATTAAGCAAGGCAGTATCAAGTACCATTTTTTAAAATCTTTTGTATTACTCGACCTGGGATTGAAGCTGGGTCTCCTGAGCCAGAGGTGAACACTCTTCCGTCTAAACCAATGGGCCGTTATATATATATATATATATATATATATATATATATATTGTCATCCACAGACAAACTGTTTCGTTGTATCATAACTCTTCAGTGTGGCTAGACACGTAGGACCTGGGATCGAAACCCGCACAACTTTTACGTTAGATTTAATATCTTACCGCTCAGCCAACAGGCGATCCACGTATGCTCGGGAATGATAAGGCATTATGTAGTAGCTTCCGTTTGTTTACATTTGGCCTTGTTGGATATTAGAGTGCTCAATTTATACGAAGAGATATGCATTACGCTAGTGGTAGTCATTAATTCCTTCGCCAGAGGTCTCAACCCCACTTGGGGAAAGCATCTATATTGTCAACCATAGACAGACTGTTTCGTTGTATCACAACTCTACAGTGTAGCTCGACAGGTAGGACGCTTGAAGCTGGGATCGAAACCCGCCTGAATTTAGTATCTTACCATTCATATATATATATATATATGTGTGTGTTTGCGTGCGTGTGTGTGTGTGTGAGTGTGGATATACATACATATATATATATATATATATATATATTATAGAAATCACTATTATAGAAAAACAGTTTTATTTTTGCATTATAATTGAATCTATAATAGAAAATACAATTGTTAAATCTTTTTTCAATAATAGGGATTCATCTTTACATTGCTCCCGTGGAGTTTGGTAGAATATATATATATATATATATATATATATATATATATATATATATGATAACCTTTAGGTAGACATATTTAATTGATTACAAAGAATGCAATACAGCAATTGTTCAGAGAAAATCAAATATGTAGAAAGGATTTTTGACATTTGACTCGTTTTGTCTGCGGTCAAAGTCAAGCCTTGAACAGCGTAATTATGAATATACAAGCGATTCAATTATACATGCATGCATATATATATATATATATATGTGTGTGTGTGTGTGTGTGTGTGTGTGTGGGTGGGTGTGTGTGTGTGTGTATTGTGTGTTTATGTATTTTCCCAACCCCTCCGCACGAGTGGGTTGTGAGACATGGTCAACTTTTAAAGTGGAGTCTAACAGGTTTTAATTCAAAGGTTTCCTTCTCCTAGACATACAAAGGCTTAATGACTTAGTCTATACTGCTATTCTAACCAATAGCTGTAGAGAGAATCATTGGTTTCATGCCTTTCCCATGGGTTTTAGCGTTAAATGAAATGCAAACATTTAACAAATTTTTGTCAGAATTTGAAGTCGAGTCACCGCGGTGGGTGTCCTTGTGGTGTAATGGTTAAAGAGATAGGGTGCGGAATAGTAGTAAGTGAGTTCGTTCTCCAGTCGCGCTATTATGTTCACTTTCGGGCAAATACCCGTGAAAAATCTGTGAACCCCACCTCTATCCTCCCAGCTATGGGTTAAATACTGTAGTACCACTACTGTTCTTCTAAGAGAATGGCTTTAGCTTTAAAATAACCTACAAAGGTTGATATGCTATTAAACAAAGAAATCAAAGCAAACGAGTCACCACGTCCATTTCCTCAGACGATACCCATTACACAACAAACGCCTCTTCGTGTGTGTGTGCTCAAAAAATTGATATCATTTGAGATATACGGGGTGTTTTAGAAACTTAGTTATAATTTTGTAATCTAACTAGACCAATTCCCATTTGAATGATCTCAAATTTTAACTGCCTGTTAAGAAACGATACGCATTTTATATACAGTGCTTTTTTTTTTCAGGTGTATGGGCCCCATTCTTTGGAAAAGAGATGATTTATAAACTTTGTCTAGCCATCAAGTAATAATACAAAGGTGTTACAAAAAGTTTCATAAACATTTGAGATCATAGGAAAATTGATCTAATTTCCTAAATAATCACTTCACGTTGAAATCATCACAAATTTTAACGGCATGGGTAAAAACAATGAAATGTTAAATGTTTAAACGCCTTATCTTTTTGCAGTGAATGGTATTTCTGCACGTGAAAAGAAAAAATAACGTTAAACATAAAATTTTCCGTTGTTGCCAAAAATTTGGGTTATTTGAACGAGAATGGGTTAAGTTATAACATAACGAAATGATAGTCAAGCATTCAGGGTGAGGGCTGTTGAATACACCGTCTTTATCTATCAGGAGAGGAAAGACACCCCTAACGAGTGTTCCGTGGTCCAAGTAAGCTGGGATTGTAGAATACACCGACTGTATCTCTGAAGAGAGGAATGACTCCCCCAACGAGTGTCCTGTGGTCCAAGTAGGCTGGGACTGTTGAATGCACCGACTGTATTTTTCAAGAGAGGAAAGACTCCCTTAACGAGTGTTTTGTGGCCCAGTCGGCTGGTGCTGTAGAATACACCGACTGTATCCATCAAGAGAGGAAAGACACCCCTAACGAGTTTTCTGTGGTCCAAGTAAGCTGGGACTGTAGAATACTCTGACTGTATTGCTCAAGAGAGGAATTACTCCCCCAGCGAGTGTACTGTGGCCCACTCGGTTGAGACAGTAGATTGTATCTTTGAAAAAAAGGAAAGACTCCCCCAACGACAGTCCTGTGGTCCAAGTAGGCTGGGACTGTAGAATACTCCGACTGTATCTCTGAAGAGAGGTAAGATTCCCTCAACGAGTGTTCTGTGTCCCAGTCGGCTGGGGCTGTTGAATTCACAGACTTCATCCCTGCAGAGATGTAAGACCCCACCCCAACGAGTGTCCAGAAATATGACACTAAATCATCTGATGGTGAAGATCAAATCCTGGAAATTTAGAGAATAAGGAGTACCTCTTCATTCCCATTACTCCCGGTCCACTCTGACCCGGAGTAGTAGCACCTGATAGGGTCCTATCAATGAGTCAAATAAAACTGTTTAACATTTAAATTCGGAGCAAACAAATGACTTATGTTAAATGAAAATGTGAGAAATAGAATATTTAACGATTTAACTGGGTATAAACAAAGGACTTATTCCAAATGGAATTGCTTGAAATAGAACTGTTTGATGATTCAACTACGTATAAACAAATGACTGATGTTTAATTGAATTGTTTGTGATATATAGCAATACTTGGAATCATTTGACCGGGTGCAAATGAATGAATTGAGTTCAGCCGGATAATTAGTGTTAAATAGAAATGCTTGTAACCACTTCATTAAGTGAAAGCAAATGATTAATATCAAATACAATAATAAGTGCTTGTTTGTTTGTTTGGGTTTTATGGCACATCAACCTTTGTAATTTGATGCCAAATACATTTTTATACAAATTAACTGTTCTATTTCAAACAATTCAGTTTCGCATGAGTACTGTCTTTAGTTCTACTTAACCACTTCGGATTAGAGTGGATTAGGGAGCGATATTACAGAAAGGGTACTCCGTATTCCCCAAAGCTTCAGCATTACTGGAACCTAAACATATCTAGGACATTCGTTGTTGGTGGAGTCTTACTCTCCAGCAGGGAAGAAGTCGGTGTATTCTACTGCCCCAGCTGGCTGATTATAGTTTGGTAAAATTGCTTACAAATCCTATTTAACTGTGTGCCAACAAATGTTGAATTAAATTGTCAGTGTTACGTATCAATTTTAGAAAAGTTTTAACTGTGAGCAAAAATTTGTTGAATATGTAGGAATAGAATTTAGCTTTGAATAAACCTACAAGGGTTGATATGCCATAAAACTGAACCAAACGAACGCTTATCTATTTAATATATATGTATATAGAGGATTTGGAATTAAATAACCTACAATGGTTGATTTGACATAAAACCAAACCCAACCAAATCATATAAATTTGATATATATGTATAAAGAAGGTTTTGCATAAAATAACCTACAATGGTTGATATACCATCAAACCAAATCATATATATTTGATATATATATATATATATATATATATATATATATTTAAAGAAGGTTTGGCATTAAATAACCTATAAGGGTTGATATGCCATTAAACGAAACGAAACGAAATTATATCAATTTTCTTGAAACACCCTGTATTAAGTTGTTTGGTTGGTGAGGTGCGAACACACATTTAGTCTCTCCTAAATTGTTATTATAAAAAAAAAAAACAACAAAAAAAGATTTCTTGATTTTTTTTTATACGTCAATATAATTAAATTCTTTGAAAGCGTTTTTAAAGCATGGATTCTGTTCCCACTGAGTGTCCCATATCTGTAACGAGTTTGCTGCGGGCAGTTTTGCCCGGAGGCGCGGCTCACAGTTAACAGAATAAAGGAAATAGAACTGCTTGACCATTTAACTGTGTGTAAACAAATGACTAATGTTTAAATAAATTGTTATTGATACATAGCAATACTTGGAACCATTTATCTTTGTCAACTTATGCCAAATTGAATTGTTAGAAGTAGAACTATTTGATCCTTTAATTTTGTGTAAACAAATGACTGATTTTTAATTGAATATTTTCAGATACATAGCAATAATTGAAACCATTTTTCTTTGTCGACTTATGTTAAGTTCGATTGTTAGATATAGAACATTTTGACAA
Source organism: Sepioteuthis lessoniana (assembly GCA_963585895.1). Taxonomy (NCBI): domain Eukaryota; kingdom Metazoa; phylum Mollusca; class Cephalopoda; order Myopsida; family Loliginidae; genus Sepioteuthis; species Sepioteuthis lessoniana. Next base: position 79,784 of record CAUZXS010003389.1, read on the forward strand.
TTTAACTGTGTGCAAACAAATGACGGTCTAATTGAATTGTTTGTAATATATAGCAATACTTGCAACCATTTATCTTTGTTGACTTATGTTAAATTGAATTGTTTAAAATTGAGTTGTTTGATCATTTAACTTGTGTAAACAAATGACTGATGCTTAATTGAACAGTTTGTAATACATAGCAATACTTGCAACCATTTAACTTTGTTGACTTATGTTAAATTGAAAAGTTAGAAATAGAACTGCTTGACCATTTAACTGTATGATAACAAATGACTGTCTAATTGAATATTTTGTTCATATAGAAATAACGAAGAAGCATTTAATTGTGCACAAACGAATAGGTAATGTTGAATAGAATTATTAATGTTCAACAGCAATACTTGAAACTCTTCACCTGTGTGCCTAAATTGAATTATTGATATTACATAGGAATACTTGAAACCATTTAACTGTGTACAAATAAATGAAGTGTTATCAACAAAACGTTTACAGATCATATATATATATGGGTTGAGTTCTCTAGCGAAGAAGTATTCGTGTTGCCATTAGCGCCTTTGCAAGTCTCTTCGTATTTGAATTGAGATCTCGGCGGCCGTTTGAACGGATGTATGTAAACAATACTAATTGTGATTCATAACCGTTTAAAAATGTACTTCGTAGCTAATGTCTCTTCGTAGCTAAATGGTTAGAAGCTTTGGCTTGGTGTTTCAGTCAACCGGGTTTCGATCCCAGCTACGGGGAGATACTGTCTAGCCACTCTGATGAGTTCTGATAGAACGAAACAGATCTGTCTGTGGATGACGATATATATATATATATATATATATATATATATCCTTAAAGAAAAAACCAAAGACCGATTATTTTAGGATTATAAATTTATTTCCATCCTGTTTTTCAGTTTCTGGTGTGAACCAAAAACACGAAGAAAAATATAACAGGACTTCTTCAGATCCAATGGATAAATAAAATAGAATAGACACGTTTTTTATTTACCTATTGAAAATAAAATAAATAGGTAAATAAAAAAACGGAAATTCAATAAAACGAGGAGGTAACTCTTTTAATCTCTTCTCCCTTCCCCTCCCACTCCACCCCAAGTGTCTATTCTGTTTTATTTATCCATTGGATCTGAAAAAGTCCTGTGATATTTTTCTTCGTGTTTTTGGTTCACACCAGAAACTGAAAAACAGGATGGAAATAAATTTATAATCCTAAAATAATCGGTCTTTGGTTTTTTTCTTTAAAGAAATATTGCTCTGTAAAAAAATTACATTGAGCTCTCCACCAGGAAAATTTAAATGTTCAGCTCCTGAATGATTTTTTGTCCTGAAGGAATTACTCCCAACTCTGGTTTAACTGGACCGAATAATACTACTATATATATATATATATATATATATATATACTCAGCGTCTGAAGACAGTGAGTGTTGATTATTCTTGTATAGAATATCTGAGGAATATCATATAAATCTATGTGAGTGCTCCATGTATGGCTATTCTTACATCACTTATTCCCTTACAGGTATATAACAAAATTCACATTCAGAGCATAAATAGTGCAATTAGACGGAAAGTCGTTTGAGTTTCCTTCTCATTGCATTATATATATATATATATATATATATGTCTCTGTGTGTGTGTGTGTGTTGCTGCGTTCTGGTTAGTGAACGCTTGTAATATTAAATAAAGGACAAACCACGATATGAGAGGTAATAGAGATATATTCTCAGGAAAAAGTATATGAGACTATTAGTAGATAAGAACATAGAATTAGTGAATACAGAATAAAGATATAGTCCAACGATAGTATTGGCTTCCGTTATTACGGTTGCAAGTAAGGTGATCTAGTGCGATCTCCAGTCTCCAACGCTCTAATACTATTCCTATAAGAAGCTGCTCTTTACCTTCTAGTCTGCCCTGGTATTTGTAGCTACTGCTATATATGGCAGATGGACTAGTTCACTGTGTGGAAAAAGGTGGGTGATACCCAACATATATATATATATATATATATATATATATATATATATATATATATATATAAACAGCATTTGGCATTAAATAGCCTTTAAGTGGTTGATATGGCATAAAAACCAAATTAAACCGATATTTGACATTTTGTCTTAAGTTAAATGCTAAGAATGGTTAGCAAAATCATTTCACATTCTTAAAGACAAAGAAATCAAGTAAGTAAAGTTAGCGACCTTAGTTGTGGATGACCCAAAGGCTCCCTTTTCAATAGCTACTACACGGAGATGTAGGGGAAGGCGCTACTCCATTCCCAGGATTGCTACACTTTACCCTTCATCCTTACCTTATAGTCCTGAGTGCTAAGCAAGACGGAATCAAGTAACATTTTTTAAGTCTTTGGTATGACCCGACCTGGGATTGAACCCAGCTCTCCCGGACCATTAGCAAACACTAAAAATCGAAGAATTTATCCTTTAACAGTACATTCCCCTTCGTAGATTGTATTGTTTATTTATTTATTTAATAGGAAGTAAGCCGTTCTTTGAAGAATGGAATTGGTTTAGAAATTCTTGCAAGTTTAGACAATTAAATGTCCCGATGTATACGTTTAAATGTTGATGTTTTTTTTTTTTCGATGTAATTATTTCTTTGCTGATTTTTCACGGGTCGAGAACATAAAGACACTCTTCTTAAAGCCAATTAAAATCAAATAATTTAAAAGGAGCATGTTTTTTCTGGAAACAGGAAAGACGATGCCGGTAAATTTTATAATCTTCAATTAGAGGCCGGAATCTTGAAAGAAATTGCAGTATACATACGTATCTGTTGCAAAAGGAAAGCCAAACATGGATAGATTTTTTTGTTGACTTGGCTCCCATTTCTCTGGCTCTAAATTCTCAGTAGAAAACTAAACTGGCAGGCCCTCAATGGGGAGCTCTATCCTCACACGGTAGATCAATTTCTTTTATTTTTTATTTTCAATCTATACTGGGCACAACACCTTGTGTGGTTTATCATATTTACCAACCCCTCCGCTCGGGCAGGATATGACATAAGGTCAATTTTTAAGCGGACTTAAACAGGTTTGAATTCAGAGTTTTCCTTCTCCTAGACTAGTTGCCTCACCAAGGCTGAAGAACCCAGTCTGCCCTACTTTTTTACCCATAGCTGGAGTGAGAATATTTGGATTCATACCTTTCCCAAGGGTATTAGTGCTATGTGAAATGCAACCAACCTTGACCAGGATTTGAACTCGGGTCACCGTGTCCATTTCCAACGACGATAACCATTACGCTACGGGCACCTCCATTGTGTGGTTTATGAAGGCGCGCTAAGCGTAACGGTTATCATCAAAGAAAATGGAGTTGGCGACACGAGTTCAAATCCAGGACGAGGCAGTTTGTGTTTCCCTTGGAGGTAATACTTTTGGAAAGGCATGAATCCATCGTTTTTTTTACCCGTTACCTACGGATAGATATAGGATAGAAGAGATTCTTTAGCCTTGTTGATGTGTCCGGTCGAGGAAACGGAAAACTGTTACACTGTTTAAAAAGAAGCCTGATGACACGTCCTGGTTAGGGTGGAGGTGATTAGGAAAGGACATGTAATGGTTAACGAGCAATTGCTGCTCATATTTTTGTATTTGTGTTAAACTCTCTAAGTGATAACGATATTCTTCATATAGGACTAGACTCGAAGACTATTGATAGTCAGGTCAAATTTTATTTATTAAGTTTAGATGTCGAGTGAAAAACGGATCACTCATTCTCTTTAAATACACACACACACACAGAGATAGACACACACACACACACACACACTCACACACACACACACACACACACACACAGATAGACACACACTCACACACACACACACACACACACACAGATAGACACACATTTATATATATAGGGTAGAAATAATGGATATTGAAGTAGACAACATCATAGAAAAACTCATTATTGAATTATATATATATATATATATATATATATATATATATATATATATATATATATATATATATATATATATATATAAGATATGTCTACGAAACAAGAACATCTAAAAAGCATACGCCTGTGAAGCAAAATTGTCAACGAAATTTTGTCTCACGGTCAAACAATTCATTTAAAGAAGTTTTCCGAAAAAAAAATCACTTTCAGATTATATATATATATATATATATAAACCAGATTTGACATTAAATATTCCACAAAGGTTGATATACCATGAAACAAAACAATCTAACCTAAATACACACAAATAACTTCATAGCAACATAAAGTTTATAACATGAATATACGAATAAAGGTTATATATATATATATATATATATATATATATATATATATGCTTAAAATGTTAGATAAAGTGCATATAACGAATATAGAAATAAAGGAATATACAAAAAAAGAAACATAGGAATAAGGGTAGGATAGTCATCTGACTTTCTACCAAGTTAAATTTGATATAGAGACATTTTATACTGAGGAGCCAAACATGAATTGAAACTCATGCACGGTCATTATAAAAAAAATACATAGTTCCGTCGGCACCCCCTATTACAGTACCGAACAATAAACTCAACTCTGTTCAGCTGGGATTGCCTAGAAAAGGTCCCCTGGAATCAATCGAATATCGTTTTCTCTCTTACTTGACATGATTGCTCTTGGATCTTGTGATTTTATATAGACAAGATGACAAGCGAAATAGTCGAAAACACTTGGGTTTACATTGGTTTCTTTCATTACCAACTTGACCCAGAAGTAAGAAGGCTAGTGCAATCCGTGGTATTAAACCAAATCTATATATATATATATATGTGTGTGTGTGTGCGCGCGCGCACGCGCGTGTGTGTGTGTGTGTGTGTGCTTGGGCAGCATATCTTCGTTAATACATATTTGATTAAACAATACAGCCATTTTTTGTCAACATGTTTTTGTATCTCTCTTTTAAAATAGCCATATCGATTTTATGATATCCGGCTGATATTAGTTAATCCATCTACCTCTGATGATGGCCCAAGATCGGGCAAAAAGTAGAAGGTAACCAATTAATTACGGAAATGTTTATTATCCAATTCCAACCGGATATCATAAAATCGATACGGCAAATTAAAAGGACTAAAATAAAAATATGTAGAAAATTTTTTTAATCGAATATATATATATATAGATACATATATGTGTGTGTGTGTGTGTGTGTGTGTATATATATATATATATATATATATATATATCCAGTCAGCGTCCAAGGACAATGGGTGTGGATTAATCGCCTATAGAATGTATGAGGAATTTTATATAAATCTATATAATTGCCACTGACCCGATTTGAAGTGCGCTGGCCTCTTCTGGCGGAATCTCTTCCTGAACTCCCTTAAAACCTCAACATAGTAACCCTAACCCTAAGCCTAACCCTATGGCCAATCAACTCTGGTGTATTAACTCCCTTATTCCCCCCACACCTCTCATTATCCCTCACAGACTCCCTGCCTTCCTTGAATCTCTTATGCCACTCAAAGAACTGATGCTCGATTCATGCAAGATGCTCCAAAAGCAGTCTGAAGCCTTCCATACGTTTCTGTGGTATTTTCTCCAAGTTTAAAACAGAATTTTATTGCATATCGTTCTTCTAAAGTGTCTTCATGTCCAGATTGCATTTTTTAAATTCACCAGCTGTGACAATCAGGCTTTAGTAGGGTGTATTCCAATTGCTGCTCTAGCTGTTGATTTGAACCTGAAATCATAAAAATTGGTCAGTCATCTCATAAGATATATAGCTATAACATAGTGAATTTTCAAGAGTCTATGACAATTTTAAGTGCCTGTACAAAAAAGTCTGCACCACGTATATATATATATATAACCGAGTTTTCTAATAATTCAAAAGAGATATGTCATTGGACATTGGAATCGGGCCCAAAATTTAATATCTATCGTTTCTCTCTGCCCCTTGCTAAGGATAATATGTGATATAACGTTTTAGCCTTGCCGAGGAATCCGGTCGATGAAAAGGAAAACCCTATACTTATATTAATCCGTTTTAAAAATTGTCTTATGTCATATCCTGCTTATGGTGAGGCGGTTGGGAAAATACATGCAATGGTTAACAAGCAACTGATGCTTATACCTCTGGTTTTGTGTTCGCAAGGAAAAATACAAAATATTTGTTTTCGATTTTTACTGATTGAATTATATATCAATCGCGGACATTGGCGTAGGGGTTAGAGTGTTCGCCAATGGCCCGGGAGACCTGGGTTCAATCCCAGGTCGAGTCATACCAAAGACTCAAAAAATGCTTCCTTGCTTAGCACTCAGCATTATAAGGTACGGATCAAGGGTAAAGTAGAGCAATCCAGGAAAGGAGTAGCGCCCTCCCCTACACATTGGTGTAGTAGCTATCGAAAAGGGAGCCTTCGGGTTACCCTCGACTATGGTCGCCAACTTTACTTACTTACTTATACATAGGTGCAAAAAATAGGAACTCTTAATAATCTAAAGACCCATCACATTTAAATATTCCATGGATTACATAAGTGAAACTTGAATTTTACACATTGGCCTCCATGTCAATGCACACAAAGCGGAATATATGTGTTATAACCAAACAGGCGACATTTCCACACTAGACAGAACCTCTCTGAAACTAGTAGACAAATTTATCTAGGAAGCAGCGTCTCATCAACCGAAAAAAACATCGACACACGGCTAACGAAAGCATGGACAGCTATCGATAGGCTCTCGATTATTGAGAAATCAGACCTGACCGATAAAATGAAACACAGTTTCTTCCAGGCAGCTGTCGTATCAATACTGCTATATGGATGCACTACTTGGACACTAACTAAACGGCTAAGAAGAAGAAGCTTGACGGCAATTACACAAGAATGCTGCGAGCAATATTGAACAAGACCAAGCGGCAACACACCACAAAGCACCAACTATACGGCCACCTGCCTCCTATCACGAAAACTATACAAGTTAGACGAACCAGACACGCAGGACACTGCTGGAGAAGCAAGGACGAACTCATCAGTGATGTACTCCTATGGACCCCCGCTATTGGCAAACAAAAGCAGGACGACCAGCTCGAACATACATACATACATACATACAGCAGCTATGTGGGGATACGTGATGTAGCTCTGAAAACCAGCCAGAAGCGATGAATGATAGGGAGAAGTGGTGACAGAGGGTCAGGGATATCCATACAAACGATGATGATGATGATGATGATTGTTTTGTAATTTAGATTTAATTGTAAATTGCCTTGTTGGCTACGGCCGTAACATGCACCAATTGCTTCTCTGCATAGAATTAAGACCCACTCTCCAACGAGTGTCCTTGCAAATAACACTAAAAATCTGGCCTGAAGTGGTAGCACCTGATAAGGCTCTATCTATGGATCAAATAGAACTAAACTGTATACTTATGCTAAACTGAATTGTTTGAAATAGAACTGTTTATACGTATAAAAATGGATTTGACATTAAATAACCTACAATGGTTGATATGCCATAAAACTCAACCAAACCAAATCATATATATTTGATACCTATGTATAAAGAGGATTTGGCATTAAATAACCCACAATGGTTGATATGCCATAAAACTCAACCAAACCAAATCATATATATTTGATTTATATGTATAAAGAGGATTTGGCATTAAATAACCCACAATGGTTGATATGCCATAAAACCCAACTAAACCAAATCATATATATTTGATATATATGTATAAAGAGGATTTGGCATTAAATAACCCTTAATGGTTGATATTCCATAAAACCAAACCTAACCAAATCATATATATCTAATATATACGTATTAAGAAGATTTGTCATTAAATAACCTACAATCGTTGATATGCCATAAAACCAAACCAAACCAAACTAATTGTAAAAAAAAAATAATAATAATTCTTGTTTTTTTGAAGAACTAAAAAATATTATGAAAATTCTTCATACTGCTTTAAAATACTATTTTGAATGTGACCAAAAAAAAAAGAAATTGTATTACGAAAAAAATTTAATATTCTTAATTCTAAGCTTCTTCTTGTCAAGACATGTATTTATTTTTTCTTTTTATTGTTACATTTTTAAGGGGCAAAAAAATGTGAACCAAAGAAAAAAAAATATTTACAAAAAAGTTCTTTGCAATACTTGAATCTTTAGATTTTTCATTGTTAAATTTTGAGAGTACAAATAAAAATGGAACGTAAAATTATGTTGGTTTGTCGAAAATTCTTCTGTAACTAAGCACCGGAGGTAAAAAATAAAAATATATTGGAGAACAAAAAAGAAAAATATCATGAAAATATTTTAATACTTTTACCAATATAACGTTACATATTTTGATATATAATTTTAAATGCAAACAAAAAATATAGAATGAAAATAAGAAAGATGAAACAATTCAAACCATAAAGGAATACTTTTCTTTTCAGTTATAAGAGGAAATATTTCAACTACAAATAAGGACACATTTTCAATTTTTAGCTAACTGCTTTCTTCCTTCTTTTTGTCTCAGTAAATTGCGTTTCTAAAATAATTTTAACACGGTCATGGACCTGATACTTCTGCTAACATATACACAAAGATGCTAAATATTATATATATATATATATATATATATATATATATATATATATATATATATATATATAATTTACATTTATATCTGCTCTGCTATTATGGCAATGAACACTTTTTCTTGTAACTTTTCGTATTTGATGTTCTCTTACCTTTATATATATATATATATATATATATATGTGTGTGTGTGTGTGTGTCTAAAGTGAACGATTATTATATATATGTATATATAAACAGAAGAAGAAGAAGAAGAAGAAGAAGAAGAAGAAGAAGAAGAAGAAGAAGATTGGACAAAACGAATGTGCTAGTAAAAAGAATCTATGAAAACAAATGAAAGAAGAAATATGCAAACTAGAATGCCTCAAAATAAAAATAGATAGCAATATAGAGAGATGAGTGTGTGTGTGTGTGTGTTTGTGAAAGAGAGAAGAGAGAAAGAGGAAAAAGTTTGAAACAATGATATAAGACAAGAGAGACAATGATGAAAAGATCCCATAAGATATATAAATATGTATATATATATATATAGAGAGAGAGAGAGAGAGATAGAGTTAACTCTGTTGATATTTGTCTATGGCCTGGTGAATCAATCGGCGTGAAACTGAGAGTTATATATTAGGTATATAAACGCTCTATCCCTGATATTATTAAACACATTTTAATCACAAATATAACATTTCTTTTTTCAATACCTATATCGTCATTTTTTCTCAAGTCACATTGATAGCATAGATTTTCCTAACCTTTTCTCAATCTCTCTCTCTCTCTCTCAATCTCTCTCTCTCTTTCTTTCTCCATCCCTCCCTATCATCAACCGCTTACGGTAGGTCTTCCAAACGACATCCTGTGTCCACACAGAGCCAATGTAAATTAGTTATTGTTGGTCGGCTAACGGTGGCAAGTCCAAGGTTAGGGGTCTATAGAAAAACGTCACTTATGAGTTCGTCCTTGCTTCTTTAGCAGTGTCCCGCATATCTTGTTCGTCTTACTTGAATAGTTTTTGAGATGGGAGGTAATTGGTCGTACAGATCTAGTTTCGTTGGGTGTTGCTTCCAGGATATGTTCAAAATTGCTTGTGGCATTTTAGTATGGCTTTCATCTAGCTTTTTCTCTCTGCAGTTTGTAAGCGTCCACGAGGTGTTTCACTAACATAGTACTGACACAAAGTAATTGAAAAAAAAAAGCAGAAAGATAGAAAGAACGAAAAAGACCAAAGAAAAATAAGAAAAAGTTAAACTAGCAATAACCGAAGCTAAACAAATCCAATCATTATCATCATCACCAACTCCTTTTATCAGTACTCCTCTCTCTCTCTCTCTCTATCCGCCCCAATCATCCATCGCTCCCGGCAGGTCTTCCATACTGTGTTCACTCAGTGCTGTCGGTAAATAAGTTTTTGCTAGTCGGGCAACACTGGCACGGCCATGTGTAGGCGTCCATAGAAGAAGAAAAATACACATATGTATATGTATATATACATTATATATATATATATATATACACATATATAAACATTATATATATATATATATATATAATCTATACAAATACTGTAAATGTGTCTGTATATGTAGATGTATGCAAGATACAGAAAGCTGCGAGATATGTGATCAAACTGGTTCGAGACTGAAACTGTTTGTCAAGAAAAAAACAACAAAAAAAACAAAAAACACTGAATAATGAATGAAACGTAATTTTTTCTTCTAAATAGCTCACCCAAGACATTCTTGAGGTTTTCACTGGTCGAAACGTTCCTTTTAATATTGTATGAAGAGTCACTTCCGCTTCATCAAGCCTTAATGCTAACATAAACTTCCGGTTTAAGAAATAAGCAAAAATGTCTCACGGAGCTAGATCTGATTGGTAGGGAACATGCTACACTTCTAAAATTCTGTCTTTTTTCTGAAAACTACTGATCCAAACGAATCAAGAATTGGCCCCGAGGCATGTTGACGGGGTCAAAATGAATAGTTATCCCTCTGTGTTAGAATATGGCACAAGACCTTTTAAGGCAGGGGCTGCACAATAATCGAGACTCATGCGTGGCTGGTGCTAAAATTCTTGACCCCGTCAAAATTCCCCGAATGGGGCGCCTCAGGCACCAAGTCATAAACTTAGTCATCACTGTATCAGCTGTGCTTAAGTTTTTATTTAAATTTTTTTATCCTCGAATTAAAAGGATTGCATTTCAATTCTCGCTAATTTCTTATTACACCTCGTAGACAAATTGTCACTAAATGGCATATATTATATATATATATATATATACAGAGAGAGAGAGAGAGAGAGAGAGACAGAGAGAGACAGAGAGACAGAGAGAATGATAAGAAGAGTGAAAGAGATTTAAAACAGAGAGCAATATATATATATATATATATATATATATTCAGTCGTCCCTTGATATTCGCAGGAGGTGGTTTTAAGGAACCCCTGCAGATACCAAATTTCGCAGATCCTCAGTTACGTGTATAAGATGACATATTATTTGCATTATAGCCTACGCAAATCCTTTAGTATATTTTAAATCATGTCTAAGTTACTTATAATACCTAATTCAGTTGTAAATAATATGTAAATAGATATTCTACTGTAGACAAGGACCAAAAAATGGCTGTGAGAAATTGACACCTGAGCGTAATCCACACATTTCGATAGAGGAAAATGTTATCTTCAATATCTTTGTGCCGATTGGAAAAATAAAAAGAAAAAGAATTTGGAGAAAAATATGAGAGAAAAATAAATTTGCCTACGCTTTATAGAACTGGTTATATGTGTGTGAAAAATAATCGCTTGAAAAAGTGTTAGCTTGAAAATAGAAAAAAAAAAAAATTAACGATCAACACCTCGATTTTACAAATCTAATAAATCTTAATTATTGGGTTCGGACGTTCATGTCAAAATGAAAGTCCCGGTTCCTGCAAGGTCACAATAATTAACCCTTTGGCCGCACAGTGTTGGGATGTGATCAGTCAGCCCCATTGGCGGGGGCATTTAATATGCTGACTGTATCCCCTGTAGAGGGGTAAATCACTCCGTCCCCACAAAAGAGAGTGTCTGGGTATCACATTTAACAGCATCTGGTGATAATGGTTCAATTCTAGAACCTTGTGGAGAGTAGAACACTTTTTTATTACCATTACTGCCAGGTCCACTCTGAACTAGAATAGTGGTTGTACCTGATATGAATCAAATAGATCTGTTTGAAAATTATTCGTACTTGATAGGATCGTCTCCAAAAAATTATATATATATATATATATATATAAAGAAAAAACCGACAAATATATAAATATAAATCCGATTCCCAACATACTTGGCATAAAATAACCGTAGGGAGGTTAACATGGTATTAAAATCAATCAATCAATCAATCAGCCAAGGTCAGTTTAATGTGGGGTGTTTCGTGGAAAACAAGCTTCACGCAAAGTGGGTACAAAAATTACCCAGTTCCAGCAGCATCCAATGCATAAACGCCTCAGAGGTTCAATTATCATCATCATCATCATCAAGTCGCGCCGCCAGCACGGATCTCACTGATCATCTCCCGCCTCCTGTCTCTATCGTCCATCGCTCCCAGTAAATTTTTAAGGCTACATCCTGTAACGGTACAGAGCTGTTGTATGTAGATCCTAGATGAACGTCTTGCTTTGCTCGTCCATGTGAAGGGGTCCATGGTAGTATATCGCTTATGAGTTCGTCCCTACTTCGCCAGCTGTGTCCCACATGTCTGGTTCGTCTAATTTGGATAGTTTTCGTGATGGGTGATAAGTGGCCGTACCGCTGCTGCTTTGTGGGGCGCTGCCTCCATGACTTGTTCAATCTTGCTCGCAGCATTCTTGTGTAATTGCTGTCAAGCTTTTTTTTCCCCATCTGTTCAGTTAGCGTCCATGTGTTGCATCCATATAGTAGTATCGACACGACTGCTGCTTGGAAGAAACTGTGCTTCATTTTATCGATCAGGTCTGACTTCCATATGACCGATAGTCTATCGTTAGCTGTCCATACCTTTGCTAGTCGCGTGTCGACGTCTTTCTCAGTTGATGAGACACTGCTTCCTAGGTAGGTGAACTTATCCACTAGTTTCAGAGAACTATCATTTAATGTGGAGATATTGCCTCTTTGATTAAAGCACATGTATTCTGTCTTGTTTGCGTTGACATGGAGGCCTATGCATGCAGCTGCTCGTTTCAGACTACGTAGCAGGGTTTCTTATCTTTATTTTAATTCACTTGTAATGTGTTTAAAACGAGAAAAAACCGACCGGCAAAAGACCAGAGACCAACTAGCGGATAAGTTCAAGGTGTGATTCAGACTCCTGCTACAAAAGTTCTCTCGCAGAGCTTAGTAAAGCCGCTCATGCAAATTATAAGGGTTTCTCTGGGCACGCGTGGACGCGAGTCTCTCTGAAAGAGATATGTACAGACAGAGAAAGAGAAAGAGAGAAACTGAAAGAAAGAAAGAGAAACAGACAGAGAGAGAGAAACACATAGAGACTGAGACAGACAGAGAATCAGAAAAAGAGAAAGAGACAGAGACCGATGCAGAGACAGAGATAAAGAGATAGAGAGGAACAGAAACAGTGAGAGAGAGCCAGAAACAGAGGCAGAGAAAGATAGAGAAAATGACAGAGAATGAGAGAAAGAGAGAGAGAGAGAGAGAGAGAGAGAGAAGCTGAGATAAAGAGAAAGAGAGAGAAAAAGAGAGTATACACAGAGAGAAAGACTGAGAGAAAGAGAACAGAGACAAAGAAAGAGAGAGAGAGAGAAGGACAGAGAGGGAGAGAGAGAAAGAAAGATAGACAGAGACAGAAACAGAGGCCGAGAATGACAGAGAGAAGGTCAGAGAGAAATAGGGACAGAGTGAGAAAGGGAAAAGTGAGAGAGAGAGAGAGGGGGAGAGAGAGAGAGAGAGAGCAGAAATAAAGTGAATGACAGAAACAGAGACAGAGAATGACATAGAGAAAGTCAGAGAGAAATAGGGACAGAGAGGAAGAGAGAGAGAGAGAGAGGGCAGAAAAAGAGTGAATGACAGAGAGAAGGACAGAGAGAGAGAGAGAGGTGTCAAATGCTAACAATGACTTATCCTAACACTTAATTTCTGCTGTTTATTTACACTCTTTCCTATTATTTTGCATATTGACTGACAAATAGAACTGAAGTTTTAGCTGTGTCAATACTACTATATGGCTGCACCACATGGACTCTAATAAAACACTTAGAGAAGCAGAAAGATGGAAATTACACAAGAATGCTGCATGCTGTTTTGAACAAATCCTGGAAGTGGCAGCCCACAAAACAGCAGCTGTACGACCACTTGCATCCCATCTCTCAAACCATTCAAGTAAGACGAAAAGAATATGCTGGACACTGCTGGTGAATGTATACATGACGTTCTCTAATGGACTCCTACCCATGTACACACCAGTGTTGGTCTACCCGCAAAGATTTACATACAGCAGTTCTGTGCGGACACTAGATGCTGTCTAAAGAACCCACTGAGAGCAAGCGCTGGTAGGAACGGATGATGAGAGAGTTTAGGTAATTCGTGTCATCAAAAGAAGGCGAAATATTACGTACTGAAATTACGTATCAAAAATTGGAAGTTCCCCAAGGTGCTGAGTTCAATCCTGAGTGCAGTGGCAGTGACAAAACAATGGCAGTGACAGCGTCGATAGAAGCAGCAGCAGCAGCGACAGCATTAAGCAGTAGCAGCAGCAATGGCCTTAATGGAATAAGAACATGGTACCCCCGGAACAATAAAGAGTTGGGTTCGAAATTCCAGAGTTCCCGAGTTCGAGATAAACCTGAAGAAGGCCGGAGGATCAGACGGCCGAAACGTTGTGAAAAAAACAACCTAGATGAGGAAGTCATAATCAATGAAAACACCTCATCCCAAAAATATAGACAATTACTATTACGTACTGAACTTTTTTTTTTTAGTGGTCATTAACTACATTTTTGTATCAGCAAAAATGTAGTTAATGACCACTAAAAAAAAAAGTTGTCTCCCTTTAGTCGAGGGCGATCAGAAGGCTCCCTTTTCAATAGCTACTACACTGAGGTGTAGAGGAGGAAGCTACTCCTTTTCTTGGATTGCTCCACTTTACCCTTGATACGTACCTTATATTGCTGAGTGTTAAGCAAGGAGGTATCAATTACCATTTTTAAAGTCTTTGGTATGACGCGACATGGGATTGAACCCAGGTCTCCCGGACCATTAGCGAACACTCTCCCCTCTAGGCTAATGAAAAATTTACCTTAAATAGACGAGTATTGAACGACTTCATGTAAAGAAAGACCACTAAATTTTAGCCCCGTAAATATTCCTTCAATGCTTAATAACATGTAAAGAAAACATTCAAACATTTATTTATAATTTCAAAACATCGATAATACAATCAAAATCAATGCAAAAACGTAAATAAACTAGCGGTCTTGGCTGGGGCTGAAAAATACATCGACTGATTCTCTGCTGAGGGTTCAGGAACCCCAACCCCAACGAGTTTCCTTGATATGTCACTAAAAATCTAACGGTGAGGCTCAAGTAATGCTCGAGCTTTGGGGAATGCAGAGTACCCTATTTTTTGTCATTACTCCCAGTTCAATTCTGGCCCTAAGTGGTAGCACCTGATAGGGTCTTATCTATGGGTCAAATAAAATGTTTGACATTTAAACTGAGTGCCAAAAAATAAATTTAGTCAAATTAAATAGTTTAAAATAGAACTGTTTTATCATTTAACTGTGTGTATCTACAAAATATGTTTACAAGACATGTATTTATTTATATGTAAAAACAGGATTTGGCATTAAATAACCGACAATGGTTTATATGCCATAAAACCAAACCAAACCGTAAATAATGTTGTTTAGACATCGATGTAAGTAAGGTTGGCGACCGTAGTCGAGGGCGACCAGAAGGCCCCCTTTTCAATAGCGACTACATCAAGGTGTAGGGGAGGGCGCTAATCCTTTCCTTGGTATAGCTCCACTTTACTCTCGATACGTACCTTATATTGCAGAGTGTTGCACTAGGAGGTATCAAGTAGCATTTTCAAAGTCTTTGGCATGACGCGCCCAGGAGTTGAACACAGGTCTCCAGGACTATTGGCGAACCCTCTACTCACTAGACTAATAGCCCACCGTTTTTACTTGGATATTCCAAGCATACTAAAATCCGTCACCTGATACAAATTAGCACAGGTTAAATAATAATCATGTATGTAATTGATTAAGTAACCTGTGGAGACATTTTTTCAAACTATTTCTTTTTTTTATGATAAATAAAATCTCATGATTTCATTTTTACTTAATTTTGTTTAGTACTTATAATATCTGAACGTATTATATGCATCGGTACTATAAATTGTAAGTAATGTTAACTAAATACTTTATTATCTTAACTAATAACACCAGGACGATTCGGGTTGAAGATACGGAATGTTTAGGCTGAGAAACAAAGCAAGCGGCGACATTTCAAAAACACATCTCCTGTAATAAACGGTGGTTAGTTTTCTGGTGAAAAGTTGATCTTAAAAAAGTCATTCATTACACGAGTATATATATATATATATATATCATCATGATGTCGTGCTGGTAGCACGGATATCCCTGACCTTCTCTCGCCACTTTTCCCTATCGTTCATCGCCTCTGGCAGGTCTTCAGGGCTATATCCCGTATCCTCACATAGCTGCTGAATGTATGTTCGTGCTGGTCGTCCTGCTTTTGCCCTGCCATGTGTGGGGGTCCATAGGAGTACATAACTTATGAGCTCGTCCCTACTTTTCCATCAGTGTCCTGCATGTCTGGTTCGTATAATTTGGATAGTTTTCGTGATGGGAGGCGGGTGGCCGTATAGTTGGTGTCTTGTGGGGTGTTGCCTCCAGGACCTGTTCAAGATTGCTCGCAGCATTCTTGTGTAATTACCGTCTAGCTTCTTCTCCAGCCATTTTGTTACCGTCCATATTGTGCATCCATACAGTAGTATCGATACGACAGCTGCTGATGATATATATATATATATATCATTAAGAAAAAACAACAAACCGGTCCCATTAGGATTATAAATTTATTTCCATCTATCCATAGGATCTGAAGAAGTCCTGTTAATTTTTTTTCGTGTTTTTGAATTTTTCAAAAACGCATAACAGGAGGGAAATAAATTTATAATCCTAATGTAACCGGTTTGTTGTTTTTTCTTAATGAAATTATTGCTCTGTAATGTCTGTTACATTGAGCTCTTTACCAGGAAAATTTAAATGTTCACTCTTGAATAGTTTTCTTGTCCTGGTGGAATTACTCCCAACTTCGGTTTAACTGGACCAAATAATACCTATATATATATATATATATATATATATATATATATATATATATATATATATATTACTAAATGGTCTGCTGGGGCTCTAATATACACCAACTGCATCTCTGCAGAAGGGAAAGGCACCCTCCACAACAAATGACCTGGATATGACAATAAGAGATTTGAGGAATGTACTGTACCTTTTTATTGCCATTATTCTCTGGTCCACTAGGTTAAATTGTGACTGTTATATACCAATATTTGAAACTATTTAACTGTGTGCAAAGAAGAGCTCAGGCTCGTTTAAGAATATTATCTACAAAATGCGTTAACAAATCATGTATACATTTAATATACGTGGTGCTTTCAATAAGTTTCAAGATTTTTTGGACAGGCATTTAAATTTGTCGTAGACTCTTGGAACTTCAATATCTTATTACTATACATCTTATGAGATGACTGACCAATTTTTATGATTTCAGGCTCAAATCAATAGCTACAGCAGGAATTGGAATACGCCCTACTAAAGCCTGATTGTCACAGCTGGTGAATTCGAAAAATGCAATCTGGATGTGAGGACATCTTAGAAGAAAGACATGCAGTAAAATTCTGTTTTAAACGTGGAAAAAATACCACAGAAACGTATGGAATGCTTCAAAATGCTTTTGGAGCATCTTGCATGAGACGAGCATCAGTTTTTCAGTGGCATAAGAGATTCAAGGAAGGCACGGAGTCTGTGAGGGATGATGACAGGTGTGGGAGGAGTAAGGAAGTCAATACACCAGAGTTGATTGGCCAAAGGCTTAGGGTTAGGGTTACTATGTTGAGGTTTTAAGAGGGTTCAGGAAGAGATTCCGTTGGAAGAGGTCAGCACTCTTCAAATCTGGTCAGTGGCATTTCCACCGGGACAATGCACCAGTCTACAACTCCATCCTTGTCACAGACTATTTGACCAAGATGGGCATCAAGACAGTTCCTCAGTCTCCCTATAGTCGAGACCTTGCTCCCTGTGACTTTAGGTTATTCCCTAAGCTCAAAGGCTGTCGTTGAGACAATTGAGATGAAAGAGGCTGTGACGAAGGTCATTGACACGCTAACACAAGAGGACTTCCATGGGGCCTTCCAGAAGTTGTTGGAAGAGGTACAACAAGGGCATTGCAGCCGGAGGAGATTACTTCGAAGGGGCCTAGAGTTTCATGTGTGTACTATCAATAAAAGTGCCCATAGAAAAAAAGTCTGGAAACTTATTTAATGATTCTCGTATATATGTAAAAAAAGGGATTCGGCATTAAATAAACAACAAAGGTTGATATGCCATAAATCCAATCCAAACTGAACAAAATAATGACTGCCAAAAATTGCCAGATTATAGTCGTCTTTAAAACATTTGAACAGGATATCTTTGCAGGTGTTATAAATCGTGAACAATGTTAAATAAAAAAAAAAAACTTTATTTATTTGTACCTTTATTAATTGCCATTGTTTAGATATAGGTTGGTTGGTTGGGTTTTATGGCATATCAACCTTTTGTAGGTTATCTAATTCCAAATCTCTTTTTATGCAAATAATCAGTTCTATTTCAAACAATTCAGTTTAGCATGAATTCAGTTTAATTGTCAAAAACATTTCTATTATAAGCTATTCAGTTTATTCAAAAAGTTCTAATTCAGCCAATTCAGTTTAGTATAAGTATAGATTTTGTTTACACACAGTTAAATGTCAAAACAGTTCTATATTAAACAATTCAGTTTAGTGTTAATACAGTTTCAGTGTCAAAAACAGTTCCATTTCAAATAATTCAGCTCAGCATAAGCACATAGTTTAAATGTAAGTACAGTTTAATTGTCAAAAACATTTCTATTTCAAGCTATTTGACTTAGTCAAACATTTCTAATTCAAACAATTTAGTTTAGCATAAGTATGCAGTCTAGTTCAATTTAACCCATTGATAGGGCCCAATCAGGTGCTACCACTTCGGGCCAGAGTTGACCTGGGAGCAATGGCAACGAAGCGATGTCCGCATTCCCCAAAGCCCCAGCAACACTGGAACCTCACCATCAGGTTTTTTAGAGGACACTCGTTGGTGGGGGGGCAGTCTTTGCCCGGTGCAGAGGTGCAGTCGGTGTATTTTGCAGCCTTCCAGCCGACTGGGCAATTAGATATAAACTATAGAGGGAACTTTGTTCGAAGTTACGGCAAGGTTAGACCTAGAAACAAGGCAAGCTTTGATGTTTCAAAAACATATCTTGTCAAATGAACGACCTGTTGTTTCTGAAGTGAAAAATTAGTCTTCAAAAGTCTCTCATTACACTAATCATCATCATCATCATCATGTCGCGCCGCCAGCATGGATATCCCTGACCCTCTCTCGCCAATTCTCCCTATCATTCATCGCCTCCGGCAGGACTTCAGGGTTACATCCTGTGTCCTCACATAGTTGCTGTATGTAAGTTCGTGCTGGTCGTCCTGCTTTTGCGCATCCATATGTGGGGGTCCACAGGAGTACATCGCTTATGAGCTCGTCCTTGCTTCTCCAGCAGTGTCCCGCGTGTCTGGTTCGTCTAACTTGTATAGTTTTCGTGATGGGGGGCAAGTGTCCGTATAGTTGGTATCTCGTGGGGTGTTGTCGCCAGGACTTGTTCAATACTGCTCTCAACATTCTTGTGTAATTTCCGTCTAGTTTCCTCTCCAGCCGCTTAGTTAGCGTCCATGTGGTGCATCCATATAGCAGTATCGACACAACCGCTGCCTGGAAGAAATTGCGTTTCATTTTATCGGTTAGGTCCGACTTCCATATGATCGAGAGCCTATCGATAGCTGTCCATGCCTTCGTCAGTCGTGTGTCGATGTCTTTTTCAGTTGATGAGACGTTACTTCCTAGGTAGGTGAATTTTACACTAACTTATATGGTATATGACGGGACACTCAGTGAGGATGGAACTGGTACAGCTGTGAAGCCAGCATGATAACTGCTACCTCAGAAGGAGGTATCCGGGATGCAAGTGTTGGTTACAACTATGATTTTACAGAATTATGGCTCAATTTTTTTTTTTATTCATTTATTTTCTTCTCTGTGACTTTTTGGCACGTGCTCTGATACAAAAGACACATACGTGTGGCCTTACAGCGTATACATAAGAAAAACTTTGCTTGACGGGATAATTCCAAACCCACTTCCCAACCTGCTTTACATTTAAAGGGACAGACGAAAAACACTTCAAGATGAATTTTATCGACAAAGCTATATATATATATATATATATATATATATATATATATATATATATATATATATCAGTTTACTGTGGACAGACGGCAAAGAATAGATTCAAAATG
>CAUZXS010003389.1:107500-112500 GCA_963585895.1 Sepioteuthis lessoniana
TACTCGTACACCCACACCCACACCCACACACACACACACACACACACACACACACACACAAAACACGTGCACGCACGCAGATTAAAAGCTAATACATATACAAGCATATAGACAAATACTCGTACACCCACACCCACACACACACACACACACACACGCACAAAACACGTGCACGCACGCAGATTAAAAGCTAATACATATACAAGCATATAGACAAATACTCGTACACCCACCCACACACACGCACACACACACATAACACGTGCACGCACGCAGATTAAAAGCTAATACATATACAAGCATATAGACAAATACTCGTACACCCACACCCACACACACACACACACACACACACACACACACACAAAACACGTGCACGCACGCAGATTAAAAGCTAATACATATACAAGCATATAGACAAATACTCGTACACCCACACACACATACACACACACACACACACATAACACGTGCACGCACGCAGATTAAAAGCTAATACATATACAAGCATATAGACAAATACTCGTACCCCACCACACACACGCAAATATTATCACACAAAATTTACACAGCTCTGAAAAATGCGAAAAGACATCCTTACATTCATATACGGACCCAAGCAAACAGACACACACGGACAGACGTTAACATTATCACACGGAAATTCAGAGTTATACGCAAACACATAGACATATGCACTTACACATACAAAGGGATAAACACACACAAGCGCACTTACACACACTAAGAGATTACCACCAATACATGGAGCATTATACACAGAAACACGCCTAGATGTGTTCATAAACAAGGATGTATATACACACACGCACGTGCGCGTGCACACACACACACACACACACACACACACACACACACACACGCACACACACACATACAATACAAACATCACATTGACACGCATAGAAAAATACACACAACAAAAAAAGCTCATGCAACCATACATCCCAGACAGACAGAAAGAGAGAGAGAGAGAGAGGGGGGGGGGACACACACACGCGCGTGCGTGCGTGCACATACGCACACACATATATATATTGACACACATAGAAAAATACACTCAACTAAATAAACTCACACAACCATATATATCGGAGAGAGAGAGAGAGAGAGAGAGAGAGAGAGAGAGACAGAGAGAGAGAGATAGCGACACACGCACACACACACACACACACACACACATTGACACACATAGAAAGATACACTCAACTAAGAAAAACTCATACATTCCAGCGAGAGAGAGAGAGAGAGAGAGAGAGAGAGAGACTCACACACATCCACACACACTCACACACACGTATATATATTTATATAGATATACCGTAATTTTTCACTCGGAAATAACGAAAATATATTTCGCTTTCCCACACTTAAGCAAATACACCCTGATGCAGAACCACACACAGACACAAAAACACAGAAATATACGTTGGCATGTATAAATGTCTTAATTTTTTGCTCGGAAATCGTGGAATTATTTTTACGTTTTTATACACCCAGGGAAAGTTACAAAGAGATGCTGAAAGCTTTAATATACACAAAGATATACACACACAACACACACATAATCCCTTACAGACACTACAGCTACACTAGGATAAATGTCCCCATATATATATATATAGGGTTTCCAAAAAATGTATACACATTAAAAACAATTGTAAACGTAGTGTTTAATTAGAATTTTATTCTTTCAAAAGTGTAAAAACAGCGACTGTTGCAGGTTTTGTAATGTGTATACATTTTTTGGGACACCCTATATATATATATATATATAGAGAGAGAGAGAGAGTGAGAGAGAGAGAGAGAGAGAGATGCGCAGATTTAACAATCACCACACACACACACACACACACACGGTATACAAATAAACATGTACATATATGTCTATCTATACAAGCGGTTCCCAACAGTTTTGGGGCCATGCCCATTTTGGTATTTCTAAAATTCCGATACCCTCCTGAAATATTTAATTCCTACTTATTAATTAACTTAATTATTGCATGTTCTAGCAAAATATTACCATGCCCCACTGTTGGAGCAGGTGCCCCACGTTGGGAATTACTGGTATATATATATATATATATATATATATATACCGATAGATAGATAGGTACGTAGGTAGGTAGGTTGGTTGGTATTTTTATTTCAAGAAAACTTTAAGATATTTTTCGTTTTTTCACACATACGCGCAAAGAAACATAGATACCACTGCTACATTGAGAAAATAGGTGTATATAGATGTACATAGAACACACGCGCACACACACACACACACACACACACACACATATATATATATATATATATGTATGAATGTATAAATTTTACAGCTTTGCTTACATATATATAAGAAACCTATGTATTTAAACATCGGTCTAATTTAAGGTCAATTATATATATAATGAGCCGGGACATTGGCCAAATGAGTAGATTGTTCGCTAATGGTCTTGGAGACCAGGGTTCAATCCCAGGTCGAGTCATATCAAAGACTCAAAAAATGGTACCTGATGCCACCTTGCTTAACACTCAGCATTATACAGTAAGGATCAAGGGTAAAGTGGAGCAATCCAGGAAAAGGAGTAGTGCCTCCCCCTATATCTAGGTGTAGTAGCTATTGAAAAGGGAGCCTTCGGGTCGTCCTCGACTAGGGCCACAAAATTTATTTTTTCTTATATATAAAAATACACACACCAACACACACGCATGTGCATATGTAAATACTCGCAGAAAAATGCACACGTACGGACACACAGATACACGCAGATGCACACAGATGCACAGAATCTACACTTACCAAACATGCATATACGCATACATAGAAATAAGCACACGTTCAGACAGACGGATACATAAATACATGCACATACATATACACATATACACGCTCAGACACAGATATGCAGACATAGATGCACGCAAAAAATGCACATAGTCAGACACACAGACGGATATACTGGTGCATACATAGATGCACTCAGAAAAATGCATACATTAAGACACACAGACAGATACACTGGTGCATAAATAGATGCACACAGAAAAATGCACACATTCAGACACACAGACGGATACACTGGTGCATAAATAGATGCACACAGAAAAATGCACACATTCAGACACACCGACGGATACACTGGTGCATAAATAGATGCACACAGAAAAATGCACACATTCAGACACACACACGGAAATACATTTACATACATAAATGCACACTAAAAAATGCACACATTCAGACACATAGATGGATACACAGGTGCATAAATAGATGCACACAGAAAAAGGCACACATTAAGACACACACATGGAAATACATTTACATACATAGATGCACACTAAAAAAATGCACACATTCAGACACACAGATGGATACACAGGTGCATACAGAGATGCACACAGAAAAATGCACACATTAAGACACACTGATGGATACACAGGTGCATACAGAGATGCACGCAGAAAAATGCACACATTCAGACACGCTGATGGATACACAGGTGCATACAGAGATGCACGCAGAAAAATGCACACATTCAGACACACTGATGGATACACAGGTGCATACAGAGATGCACACAGAAAGATGCACACATTAAGACACACATATGGATACACAGGTGCATACAGAGATACACAGAGAAAAATGCGCACACATACACTGGTACACACACTTTTACACATTCACTTCAAAATAGCAGGTATATTTCTTATTTTAACGCACACATACGTACGAACGCATGCTTGTACACACTAAGCCACTTGCACGAGCACGCACACGCACACAGAAACACACACACACACACACACACACACACACACACAGACACACAGACACACACACACACACACACACACACACACAGAGGCATATATGCTGACTCCGACAGAGACTCACACGTACATCCATATATTTGTTTTTGTCTAACATGCATTCGAAAAAACTACTAACAAAACACACATCCTTATACACAACACACAAATGCGTAAATAAACACACAAGTATATATATATATATATATATATATATATATATATATATATATATATATATACCTTCTTATACCATCTTATAAGGCATATGTTTAATCAATGAAAGGGAAAATATTACACATGTCAATAATTTTCCATTACCGGTTGGGAAATTCTCAAATAAAGTTAAAAATTAAATAGTTAGTTCAACAATGTTGTTAAACCATCTATTTAATAGACCAGTCAGCTGGGGCTGTAGAAAACACCGACCGCATCTCGGCAGTGGGTAAGCCTCCCCCAACTAGTGTCCTGGATATGACACTAAACAATCTGATGGTGAAGCTGGAGCTTTGGGGAATGCGGAGTACCCTATTTATTACCATTGCTCTCAGGTCCTCTCTGGGCAGGAGTGGTAGCACCTGATAGGGACCTATCGAGGAGTCAAATAGAACTGGCTATTTATTTAAACTGAGTGCAAACAAATGACTGATGCTGAATTGAATTGTTAGAAATAGAACTGCTTGGTCATTTAACTGTGTGTAAACAAATGAATGATGTATTATTGTATTGTTGGTGATACATAGCAATACTTGGAAGTATCTAACTCTCTATATATACATCTACGTTCGTATCGTTATATATATATATATATATATATACATTTATATATATATATATATATATATATATATATATATATATATATATATATATATATATTGATAGATAGATAGATAGAGTTCACTTGTACCAGAATCGTTCTATCTATTAGTCTATTTAATTCTGTTTGCATAGCCATCGGCTCACGCACACACACACACACACACACACACACATATATATATATATATAAATGAGAGAGACATATGAACGGAATAAAACTGATAGATAGATGGATAGGTAAAGTTACCTTGTATCAATATCTATCTATTTATCTATCTTTCTGTCTAATTCTGTTCGCATAGCTATCGGTATATATATATATATATATATATATATACGTGTGT
>CAUZXS010003390.1:0-69524 GCA_963585895.1 Sepioteuthis lessoniana
CGAACGGATGCACCTGTTATTTACACAGGTGCATTTCTCATCTGACAGCCCGGTCAAAGGTCAATATGTTACACGAAAATCGGTGGAAGAATCAAGAAACAGTCCCGGAGTTCTGAGGAGACTTGCTGTTCAGAGAAAAATCATCCGTTAAAAATAATGTGTAAAACATACAAGGAGTAAAGACTGAATAAAGTGGCCAGAAACAATACAGACAACATAAGCATCAACTGAACAAAAATAACCAGAAAACAAAAATGGGAAGAAAAACAACTGTATGGATATTTCAAGCGACAAACAAGCGAAATCTCACACGAGAAAACTTAGACAAGGTTAAGAAAGGGAAACCTTAAAAGAGAAACTGAATCTCTTCTGATAGCAGCGCAAAGCAACGCTTTTAGGGACGAACTATATCAAAGCAAAAATAGGCACGATAGAACAAAATTTGACCATACGAATAAATGTTATATTGTCATGTGCCGTATCATACCGACACAATAAATAAACAAACGCACGAAATGACAAAGACGCAACGATAAAAGACAGACGCAGGAAGACTTTCTTTAACAAAATATTTACCTCTCACTTTATTGCAAGGGTTTCGAATAGGTTGTGTGGGGTTTTTACTGTGAGAGTGATCTGGAGACCGAACATAACTGAAATATTTTGACCCCAAAGTTATGGCCGTCAGCGTTGTGTCATTCTCGTTCTCCAGGGGCTGTTCAACCGGAGGCCCTGGAGTCCACTCTGCTGGGTGCTGGCTTTCCTTACTACATCTTATCAGCAACTTCTTTGGTCCCCAAACTCCATCAGGGTTCCCAAGGGCCCCTCGGCCGGGTATGGCTTTCCCTACCACACACCTCGTCTCTCTCCGTCTCCAATTCTACTGCTTGACTTCTGTCTTGACTGAGCTATATAATAGTTCAACGCCCACTTGATCGCCCACGCGATCTTTGAAATCGAATGTTTAATCGTCATCAAGCGGAAATAACTGTCATGCAGTTCAGAGGTCACTCTCTTCCGGTGCGTCAGTCTATGAGAGTATAATGTTTTTTTTTACCTCGTCCCATTTCATCAGCCAATTTCCATCCACGCGATTTCCTCTTATAACTGCCATTAGAATGTGTCACTTCCTTCCGGTGCATCACCTTGAATGGCATTTTTTGGCCGGGTCAAAAGGTCAAAAGATAACACAAATGGTATATGCACAACCCAGCATCTGTCTTAAGAAACACACTATGGGGACTCTTATGGGATCACCTAATCTCGGCCAGAAGACCAGACCTAATGATAATTAAGAAAACATTTGCAAAATTGTCGACTTTGGTGTCCCGGCTAGCCACAGAATAAAACCTGAAAGAATGTGAAAAGAAGGATAAGTACCTCGACCTTGCTAGGGAATTGAAAGAACTATGGAATATGGAAGTGACGATTGTACCAATTGTGATTGGTGCTTTCGGCACAGTAACTCAATGATTATTAAAGGGCCTGGATGATGTAGAAGTTGGCGGATGAGTGGAGACTATCCAAACTACAGCATTAGTAAAGATGGCCAGAATACTGAGAAGAGTCCTGGAGACTTGAGGAGACTTACTGTCACTCAAACTCCAGTGAAATACCATCTGCTGACGCTGATATGAAAAACTCTTATAAAGTATACAATAATCAGCGCAAAAGGAGTATTAGACTGGGTGAGCAAGGTGATCCGTTGGGAATTGTGCAAGAAATTTAATTTTGAACCATACGAATAAATGGCATATGCACAACCCAGCATCTGTCCTAGAGAATGTCACACGTAAACTCCTGTGGGATTTTGACATACAAATAGATCACTTAATCTCGGCTAGACGATCAGACCTTATAATAATCAACAAAAAAGAGAGCACTTGCAGAATTGTGGACTTTACTGTCCCGGCTGACTACAGAGTAAAATTGAAATAAAGTGAAAAGAAGGATAAATGCCTTGACCTTGCAGGGGAATTGAAAAAAAAAAAACTAAGGAACTTTAAAGTGACGTTTATACCAATTATAATTGGTGCTCTTGGTACAGTCACCAAAGGATTAATAAAGGGACTGAAGAACTTGGAAATAAGAGGACGAGTTTAGACCATCCAAATTACAGATATAGTCCAGAATACTAAAAAGAATCTTGGAGACTTGAGGAAACTTACTGTCACTCGGACTTCATTGGAAAACCATCAGCTTGGACTAGTGGAAAAAACTCTCGAAAGAGTAAAATAATAAACCAATAACAGAAGACAAAGAAGCTGCTTGGAGTTTATAATCAAAACTAAAAAAAATAAAAAAATAAAGAGCACTAGATCAGATATAGTGCTTAAGGATTATAAAAGAAAAACATGCTTTCTCATTGATACGTTAGAGCTAATAGATAATAATATATCAGTCAAAGAATATAATAAGTAAATAGAAAGACCTGGAAATAGAACCTGCAACCTCCAGATGATTGTCTCCTTAGATACATAGGGAACCAACACCTATAATCCTGACGGCAGGTAAGTAACAATACCGGAATACTGTAACATAGCATGATACGGATACGTGAAATAGACACATCCATACCGGTACGCAAATCGTTCATAATGTTCATAACTCATAAACATATATATAGAACATAGGAATCCCAGAACACAAAAACACTTACGACTTCTTAGTTCAGGTACGAAACTTTTTTATTACCTTTGAGTTAAAAGGTTTTTCGACATAAGGAGAGAGGCACAATCTTTCTATACTGACTTTTCCATCTGCCACCACCCCCCATCACGTGCGCACCCGCCACAAGGCCACTGGCCTGGCTTCGGCGAACCTCAAAAGCCAACCGTCCTCCCCGGACGCCAGAACTCAACTAACTGACTTTTCTCAAATCTCAGCCCACGCTTCCGGTGCGTGACGTCACTCATACCTCTTGATCACATTTCCTATCTGGGTTTTTTATTATGATATCTCTGAATGACACGTCCGCTCCGCGCACGCGCGTGAACACCTGCGCTCACATTTGCACCTAACCCATGCACTGAGCCGAAAGGTTCTCAGCCTAACTAAACCGAAAGGCAGGATATATAAAACGAAATCCCTCGGCCAATATATTACAATACTTAACACTTGTACCCGGTTATGGCTAACGGAATCAGAATAAGCGATCCCCGTGGATTCAATAAAGGACGTAGTTCGAAGTTCCGTGAAGGTTCTCGAGTTCGACAAACACCTAAAGAAGGCTGGAGGACATATAGGCCGAAACGTTGTGGAAATAACAATAAAGATGAAGACAATAGTCCAAAAACCCTTAATGATAAAAAAAGCGAAGACATGAACATGGTCTTTGCTTGTGAACAAGAAAGCTATGAAACTTTAGGACGACAACGATAGTAATTGTAATTGGTGCGCTCGGAACGGTTATCAAAGGCTTGTAAAAGGGACTGGAAATATTGGAAATTTAAGAACAAATCGAGACCATTCAAACTACGGCATTGTTGAGGTCGGCCAGAATAATGAGAAAAGTCCTGGATACCTGAGGAGACTTGTCATTCAGAATCCAGTGAAAGACAATCAGTTAACGCTCACAAGGAGTAAAATAAATACGTGAACTCCCAATAACATAAAAATATGAAAATAGAAATTACAAGAATATGATATTTCAGCCAAGCCACAACTCCATTAGAAGCGCCCAAGAAGAGTTAGAAAAATCCTGGTAAATCAAGAAAACTCCAAGGAAACCTAACACTATCCGAATTACAAAAGATTTTGCTAATGAGCACTATCAAACTTTTTGGATATTATCAATAATTAAAAATTTTATTCACGTTATCATATTTACCAACCCCTCCGCTCGGGCAGGATATGACACAAGGTCAATTTTTAAGTGAAGTTTAACAGGTTTGAATTCAGAGTTTTCCTTCTCCGAGACTAGTTGCCTCACCAAGGCTGAAGAACCTAGTCTGCCCCACTATTTACCCATAGCTGTAGGGAGAATTGGATTCATACCTTTCCCCAGGGTATTAGTGCTATGTGAAATGCAATGAGTCTCGTCCAGGATTTGAACTCGTGTCGCCGTGTCCAATTCCTACTACGATAACCATTACACCACGGGCACCTCCATTTTATTCACGTTATAAAATAAAAAAAAACTTTTTTTCTATTTTTTTTCGAAAACTTTCTTTTGATTACAATCCAGCAAGCATCAAAGAATTTGATTAAAAATAGGTAGGGTATTTGTGAACCTATCCTAACCAGACGCCGTCGAATCTTAGGATTGCGGTTGTCACCATCCAACTATAACCTCACTCCTTGACGTGTCTTTAACGCTTCTCGGGTATTGTTTCGTCAGGCACTGTTCCACTTTGGTTGACGACATTTGAGTCTTTCACGACCACTCTCCTTCTCTTTCCACGTTGTGTTTCTAACCACAGAAGGTGAGAAGAACGTCACTGGCTGAGGTGCTGTAAAGAAAGACAGCTTACGTCACATCAAGAATTATTCTTCAACCAGGAGAAACAAAATCCACACGGGTTGTAAATGTATCAACATTATTATTTACATCGTTTGGAATATATAGCAGTTTCAAACATTCCATTCTCATCTTAGTCACGTGACACTAGGGTATTCAGAGGCTGACACGAGATAGCGATTTCAGGATATATTTTCAGGTGACATTGATTCCAGCGGCTGATAGAAAGTGAACCCTTGACCAGTGGAAACGCTCTGCTTATATCCAATTTAGCTTCCAGCAGGGGTTGCCTATGTGTCAGCACTGAACACAACGATTGTGATCTTTGATGAAATAATTCTTTCCTTATTAGGGAATAGGATATTTGATCCATTCTTTGCAAAGACTCCAAATTATTCGGGGTGTCTTTGTGGTGTAATGGTTAAAGCGATGGACTGCGGAATCGTAGTAAGTTCGTACTCCAGTCGCGCTATTACGTTCACTTTCGGGCAAATACCCTAAGGAAAGATATAACCCCCCTTATCCTCCCAGCAATAGGTTAAATAGTACCACTATTGTTCTTCTAGGAGAATGGCTTTGGCATTAAATAACCTACAAAGGTATATATGCCATTAAACAAAGAAACCAATCCACGAACGCTTCCTAAATTTAATTTGCCATCTAAGTGTATCTACGCGCATGCTTGGTTGGCAGGTTAGAGGCAATGTTCGCCTTGGGGTAGTCACGGTGCTATTCTGCGATAGAGTCACTTATATTAACCTTTGCCGTAGTAAATGACATTGTTTTAAAAGAATTACAGTGGATAGTTTTTCGTTGATGTGGGCAATAAAAGTCTTCAAATATCTTAAGGTCTTAGCGCTCGTAAATTCACGTGGACATATTCTTCTTTTCTTTTATATAATTCCAATATACCTGTAAAATATCATCAATTTATATATATATATATATATATATATATATATATATATTTACCTTGTATCGCATCCTACTCTCGCATAGGAGGAGGAAAATAGTATATATACATATATATATATATATATATATATATATATATATATATATATACTATTTACCTTGTGTTGCATTCTACTTTACTATTTGCCTATCCCTTTATACGAGTAGGATGTGACACAAGGTCAATTTTTAAGCGGAGTTTAGCAGATTTGAATTCTGAGTTTTCTTTCGTCTAAACCCGTTGCCATACCAAAGTTCAAGAGCCCAGTCTTCCCGGCTATTTACTCGCAGCTGGAGGGAGAATGGTTGGATTCCTACCTTTCTAAAGGTATTAGCTGTTTTACAACAGTCTTGTCGAAGATTAAAACCCGTGTCGCCGAGTTCATTTCCGACAAAAGTAACCCTTATATCACGAACGCTCCTCTGTATCTATCTATCTATCTATCTATCTTATTATTACTTTAAAAGCAAACCCTTTTAGAAGTATGTTTCGCAATCGATGACTGACAAGGAAGTTGTCATGAGTTTTCTGAAAAGTTTTTATATTGACCGGCCAAGCACAACAGATTTTATTCATATAACTTCTACGAAAAAAGTGAGCTGAATGTTAAAACATATTGAAGAAAATGTTTCATTAATTGGTCATTTCTGTCTTTGTGAATACAGCTTCAGCCCTGATACTTTTTGAATACACGTCATACTTTGAAGAAAGTTGTAGTTTCAATTATTGTTTATTTCCTATATATATATATATATATATATATAATGTATTTCGAGGGTTGTTCAAAGACTTCTAAGCCTCACCCAGAAGAAGCTGGAAAAACAAGACATTTTTCAGGATTTCACTCTCGTTCTTCACCCAACGATGCTCAATAATTGCAATTCCATCGCTGAAGAAGGCAGCATCCTGCTCCTCGAGAACTCTTTCACAGCACATATGAACTAATCATGATTCTAATATGGCGACTGCGCTGGTGGGATTTGAGTTTAGGTCAGTGGAAGAAGTCAGATGTGGCTTAGTCTGGTGAATAATAGAGATGGTGGTTATCAACTTCAAGCCAGAGTTAGCTACTTCAGCTACTGCAACCTGAGTAGTAAGAACGGGAATGTTATCTTGGAGCAAAAGAACACCTGCTATTAGTTTTCCCCAGCATTTTGAGTTGATTACTTTCTTCATTTGTCTTAATTCTAAAGCATAGTACTGTCCATTGATAGTTTTACTTTTTTTAAAGATAGTCAATTTTGAATACCCAAAAAACGAAAGCCATTATCTCCTGTTCGAATATATTCGTGGGTGGAAAACCAGAATGCTTCCTCTGTTTACTTTGAATCTTTGATTCCGGTTCGAAGTGGCAAACCCACGCTTTATCTTGTGTGACTAATATGTGGTGGAACTTCTTAAGGTTAACCTGGAAGTATAATCTCTTTTCAGCTTCTGCTTTATCGTCAGCATTCTTGGGACCCATTTTACAGATACGCTGCTCATCCCGAAAATCTTAGTTACAACAATGTCGACCGAACCAGAACTAATACCTATAGACTTGACTATATCTTGGACAGTAAGACATCAACTTGTTCATCAGTGGTTGAAGTTTTTATACGAGCTGATCGAGAGTCACCTTCTGGGCTGTGCTTTCCATACCTAAATTTTACTACTTGCATAGAAAGAAAAGTCTTCAGTAAGTATCTGTAACATGTCCTCAAGGATTTCTTTAAGTTTTATACGTTTCTCGTGCACATACTCTATAAACACAGGGGCCTTTATTTTTTTTTTTTTTAATTCGTCGTTCCCCTCTCACCTTTTTACGGGTTTCACCTGCACAGAAATTAATACAGAAATGTGAATTAGTTTTTCTTGTTTCAAAAGAAGAGTCAGTATTTTGCCACAAAAAGTTTTCAACTTGTTGATGCTTAAAAGTTTTTGAATGACCCTGGTATATTTTTCTAACGTGATATCATCCAATGTCAGAGAAATCTCTGCCTCCTCCTCCTCCTCCTCCTCTCTCTCTCTCTCTCTCTCTCTCTTTACTTATATATATAAGTAAGAAAAGTTGGTGACCGTAGTCGAGGGCAACCAGAAATCTTATGAGATGACTGATTTCAGGTTCAAATGAACAGCTACAGCAGCAATTGGAATACACCCTACTAAAGCCTGATTGTCACAGCTGGTGAATTTCAAAAATGCAATCTGCAAGTGAGGACACTTTAGAAGAACGATATGCAATAAAATTCTGTTTTAAAC
Source organism: Sepioteuthis lessoniana (assembly GCA_963585895.1). Classification (NCBI taxonomy): domain Eukaryota; kingdom Metazoa; phylum Mollusca; class Cephalopoda; order Myopsida; family Loliginidae; genus Sepioteuthis; species Sepioteuthis lessoniana. The sequence goes on from CAUZXS010003390.1 coordinate 7,656, forward strand.
TTGGAAAAAATAACACAGAAACGTATGGAATGCTTCAGACTGCTTTTCGACCATCTTGCATGAATAGGGCATCAGTTATTGAGTGGTATAAGAGATTCAAGGAAGGCAGGGAGTCTGTGAGGGATGATGAGAGGTTTAAGAGGAGTAAGAAAGTCAATACACCAGAGTTGATTGGCCAAAGAGTTAGGGTTAGGGTTACAATGTTGAGGTTTCAAGGGAGTTCAGGAAGAGATTCCGTCGGAAGAGGCCAGCACTCTTCAAATCGGGTCAGTAGCATTTCCACCAGGACAATGCACCAGTCAACAACTCCATCCTTGTCACAGACCATTTGACCAAGATGGGCATCAAGACAGTTCCTCACTCTCCCTATAGTGTAGACCTTGCTCCTTGTCACTTTTGCTTATTCCCTAAGCTCAGAGGCTGTCGTTATGAGACAATTGAGAAGATGAAAGAGGCTGTGACGAAGGTCATTGACACGCTCACGCAAGAGAACTTCCATGGGGCCTTGCAGAAGTTGTTGGAACGGTACAACAAGTGCATTGCAGCGGGAGGAGATTACTTCGAAGGGGACTAGAGTTTCATGTGTGTACTATCAATAAAAGTGCCCATACGAAAAAAGTCTGCAAACTTATTTAATGATTCTCTTTTTAATATTAGGACTAGTTACTTGAAGCTATAATTGTTTACTCAGGATTATTATTAGTTACTTAAAATCATATAACTGTTTGTAAACCAATGATTATTATTATTCAATAGGAACAGTTATTTGGAACAATATTATCCACGTGGACCCTTTCACAGGGACAAGCAAAGGCAGAACGTCCAGCTACATACATACATCAGCTCTATGCAGATACTGGATGTGGCCCGGAAGACCTGCCAAAAGCAGTGGACGATAGGGAGAGAGGGCGAGAGAGGGTCAGAAATATCCGTGCTGATAGCGCGACATGATGATGATGATGATGATGATATTATCCTGTATAAATTATTTTAAATAAGAATAATTACTTGAAACTATGATTGATAAAAAAATATTAATACTTGAAACACACACACACACACACACACACACACACACACACACACACACACATACCAAAAAAACAAAACGATTTTCACTTTAAATGACTCTGTATGGTTGAAATGCCGTAGAGTCAAACCAGAAACCAACTAAATTCAATTTCTATTAAAAAAAAGCTTTATTTGAAAAAAAAAAAAAATCCAAAAACAAACAAATAAAAAAAAAAAAAAAAAAAAAAAAGAAAGAAATCACATCAACTATCTTCAACACCTTCATTTTCTTCTCTGTCGCTATGACACCTCCCTTTTTCATTTGATTTCTTCGCTTCATGTTTTATCGTTTTTATTTCACGTTTTCTTTTCTTTTATCACAGGTATTTTTTTAAAAATATCACGTGACCTAATGATATCGCAAATGACTGAAGTTCCGTTGCATCATTTCGTTTTGTTTCTTTTTTTTATTTCTCATCTCCGCTAAAAGCTTTTTTTTTTTTCAATCTAGTTGCGGGCGTTCCAGTCTTTTCTTTCTTTTTTTTTTTTAAAGATGTATTACTACATGGCGACATGTCTTGTCAATTGTGTGTTTATTTGAAAGCAGTAGATTTCAAAGTTCACTCTGTGCTAGCACTTTAACCAACACATTTGATTTACGCGTTGCATTAACTATAATGGCCTGTCGGTGAGGTTTAGAACATGTTGACTGAAACCCTTTCAGAGGGGTAAGATCCCCCCTCGTCCCTAAGCAGTCAATGCGTTTGACAAAGGAGCGTGAATTTTAGCCCCACCTCAGAGTTCGTTTCTTTATTATTTTTGTCGTAAAAAGTAAAAAGTTACACGCAAAGAACAAGAATTAGAATTAAAGGAAAATACAGCGTTGTGATACCGGTTCAACGTAGTCCATGATGATATTAATGCTTCTGTTTAGGAAGGAGTGAAGGATTCTATAATGTAGACCATAACTTAGAAAAAACAGACAATGCTTATCTCAGGGTAAAGAATACACCAACTACATCCTCAGCAAAAAAGGGGTGTAACAATAAACTGCACACGATGGTGAGGCTACAGTTCTTGAGCTCTGGAGTGTGTAGAATATTCCTTTCTTGCTATTACTCCCAGGTTCACTCTAACGCAGAGTGGTAGAACCTGTTAGGGTCTCATCTTTTGGTCAAATAGATCTGTTTGTATTAGATATGTAAAACCATATGACTATGTGCAAGCAAATGATTATCATTAAATAGAATTATTAATGTTAGAAAGGAATACTTGAAACTATTTAACTGTTTGAAAGTAGTTATAATTAGGAATTGTTTAAGATTATCATTAATTACTGGAAACCTTCATCATCATCATCATGTTGCGCCGCCAGCACGGATATCCCTGACCCTCTCTCGCCACTTCTCCCTATCATTCATCGCCTCCGGCAGGTCTTCAGGGTTACATCCTGTGTCCTCACATAGTTGCTGTGTGTAAGTTCGTGCTGGTCGTCCTGCTTTTGCACATCCATATGTGGGGGTTCACAGGAGTACATCGCTTATGAGCTCGTCCTTGCTTCTCCAACCATGTCCTGCGTGTCTGGTTCGTCTAACTTGTATAGTTTTCGTGATGGGGGGCAAGTGTCCGTATAGTTGGTGTCTCGTGGGGTGTTGTCGCCAGGACTTGTTCAATACTGCTCTCAACAGAAACCTTAATTGAGCAAATTATGCCTCTCCCTGTGAAAAAGGCTTAGAATATGTCAGCATCCTCATCCAAAGGACTATTTTGTGTATGTTACTAAACTGCATCTCGTTGTAAGACTCCACTTCCGGAACCCTGAAGCATGCAGAGTACCCCTTCATCGCCATTATTCCCACGTCCACTCTTGTTATATAATTAAGGTAATGATTAGTTATATTTATCCTTTGTTGTTAATTATATTTCATTATTTAGTTCGTAAGGCTTTGAACTACTCGGTATCTCTTGGCGCAGGTGTCGTAGTCAGACGGTGCACTCGCATACCCACACAGAAAGGATATGGCAATCATCATCCGCTATAATAAACTCCCAAACAGTAAATGGGGCTAGACGCGCTGCTGGAGTGGATTGAGTGGGTGGATGACGTCACGTCCGGAAGAGATGGCCTGAAAACTTTAGGATTTTTGAAAAAAATGATTAAATGAGGTACGGCCGTCGAAGAGGGTAGTTGAGTTTTTCGGATCTGATCTGATGAGTTTGGGTCTCGACTGGTAGAGATGAGTTGAGATCTTAGACTCTACAAAATGCGCCACACGTGAGGGGGCAGTGTCAGGATAGCATGGTTAGCATAGATCCTTATGATCTGTGTCTCTCTTCTCGTGTTGCCAAGGGCTGAAAGCAGAAAGAAATAAACCTGTTCGTATTAGAAACGACTGAGTCTGCCATTATTATTGATATCATCATGGCTATACTATACTCTTATCTCGATTAGTAGTACCTCTTAGGGTCCTATTTATGGGTTAAATAGATCAGTTTGAAAATTATAAGTATTAGATAAGAATACATAAATAAAGTCTATTATTATTGGTAAAACTGTTAGGGTCCTATTTATGGGTTAAATAGATCAGTTTGAAAATTATAAGTATTAGATAAGAATACATAAATAAAGTCTATTATTATTGGTAAAACTGTTAGGGTCCTATTTATGGGTTAAATAGATCAGTTTGAAAATTATAAGTATTAGATAAGAATACATAAATAAAGTCTATTATTATTGGTAAAACTGTTAGGGTCCTATTTATGGGTTAAATAGATCAGTTTGAAAATTATAAGTATGAGATAAGAATACATAAATAAAGTCTATTATTATTGGTAAAACTGTTAGGGTCCTATTTATGGGTTAAATAGATCAGTTTGAATATTATAAGTATTAGATAAGAATACATAAATAAAGTCTATTATTATTGGTAAAACTGTTAGGGTCCTATTTATGGGTTAAATAGATCAGTTTGAAAATTATAAGTATTAGATAAGAATACATAAATAAAGTCTATTATTATTGGTAAAACTGTTAGGGTCCTATTTATGGGTTAAATAGATCAGTTTGAAAATTATAAGTATTAGATAAGAATACATAAATAAAGTCTATTATTATTGGTAAAACTGTTAGGGTCCTATTTATGGGTTAAATAGATCAGTTTGAAAATTATAAGTATTAGATAAAAATACATAAATAAAGTCTATTATTATTGGTAAAACTGTTAGGGTCCAATCTATGGGTCAAGTAGATCAGTTTGAAAATTATAAGTATTAGATAAAAATACATAAATAAAGTCTATTATTATTGGTAAAACTGTTAGGGTCCTATTTATGGGTTAAATAGATCAGTTTGAAAATTATAAGTATTAGATCGGAGTATGTGATGCCTTATAGCTGAGTTTAGTGCCCGTGGTATAATTGTTATCGTCGTAGGAAATGGACATGGCGACACGAGTTCAAATCCTGGACGAAGCTGATTGCATTTCACATAGCACTAATACCCTTGGGAAAGGTATGAATCCAATTATTCTCCCTCCAGCTATGGGTAAATAGTAGGGCAGACTAGGTTCTTCAGCCTTGGTGAGGCAACTAGTCTAGGAGAAGGAAAACTCTGAATTCAAACCTGTTAAACTCCGCTTAAAAATTGACCTTGTGTCATATCCTGCCCGTGCGCGGGGGGGGGTTGTAAATAGGTATAGCTGAGTTTAACCAAATGATTATTATGAAATAGATGTGTTGCCAATTGGTAGGAATACTTGAAGCCATTTAACTATATCCAAATTACTTGTATTAAGAATAGTTAAAAGAAGCTACTTTTGTTTATAAAATATCATTCGTTATTTAAATTCATAAAATTGCTTGAAAATTATTGGTGTTAGATAGCAATACCTGAAACCAAATGACTGTGAATAAATCTTTATCAAGTAGAAATAGTTACTTCAAACTATATTATTGTGTTTGAATTATTAGTATTAGATAAGAATAGTCGAAACGGTGCAACTATAAGCAAATTCTTAGTATTAGATAGGAATACTTGATATCATATAACTGCAAGAACTTTCCGTTAACTCTTGGCCGATTTGCATGTCTCGGTTTCTTCTGGCATTTACTTTAGTAACGCAAATTATTAGATCATTCCTTTTTTCCCCATCATTGGGTTATTCCCTAATATTTTCTGTTAAATGACTTTGAATACACTATTAATTTAAATAGATTTAATCTAGTTCGTTTCATGAATATTTTATGAAAGCAGAATGTTCAGTAATTAAATAAAGATATTTTGGGTCTTATCTTTTATCAGTTTATTTACAGTTAATTAAAAAGAAAAACAAGTTCATATCCTACGTGTGCTAATTCCACGACGTTTGCCAGCAGTAGTAGCTTATGCCTTTTTTTTTTTGCACAAAGTCATTACGTTTCTTGTCGGGCCGAGAACTTTACAGAATTAGCTGCATCTGCTGAAGATATTACATAGCTTTTCTCTAAGAAATGATGGTACCACGTTGTTTTAATGAAATTTATTTTTATTTTCAGGCCATATAAAGATTACAGTGTAACATAATTATGATTAGAGAGGATAAATCGAGTGGAAAACAATTTTAGAACGTTTTCTGCTTGAATTAGAAATATTGCAAATGCCTTGATGTTGAACTCAAAAGGATATAGATGGAGGTAGGAGATGAAGAAAAGATGCAGTTATAAAGAAAGTAAACGAAGGACAAAGATACAACTCAAGCATTGACAAAGAAAGTTCCTCAATGCAAACGTACAAATCGATCAGACCTCAACGCAGCCAACCAGAGAACAATTAAAATCGAAAAACGACAAATAAAACCCGTATTGACGTGTTTGAATGTCATACAAATGCGACTCCAGTTCAGTGTTTTCAGATCGGAATTGCTGAAAGTAGCCAGCTGACAGACTCATGCAGCGTAGTCACCGATGACTGCTATATCGGTGATGGGTAATCTTTGGATGGAGAAAAAAACAAAAAAAAAACAAACAAACACATAAATACATAAACAAACACTTCGTATTTTTTTCTGTTCAGTCTCTGAGGCAGTGGAGGTCAGAAGAAATGAACAATGGACACCACGTGCGGCCTGGCTTTCTTCCGTTTTCTAGGAACAGGAACCTTCTCGTATCTTTGATACGTACCTTGTCGTCCATCCTCATGTAGGGTTGTCTCCTTGCACAAGAGCCACCAAAAGAGAAAAAAAGTGACCAAAATCCGGAATCCGTTTGTTTGTTTTGGTTTTATGGCATATCAACTTTTGTAGGTTATTTAATGCCAAATCCATTTTTATACAAATAAAGTTTTATTTCAGATAATTCAGTTTAGCATAAGTAAACAGTTTAATTGGCAAAAATATTTCTATTTCAAGCTATTCAGTTTGCGAGCAATATTGAACAAGTCCTGGCGGCAACACCCCACAAGGCACCAACTATACGGCCACCTGCCTCCCATCACGAAAACTATCCAAGTTAGACGAACCAGACAAGCAGGACACTGATGGAAAAGCAAGGACGAGCTCATAAGTGATGTACTTCTATGGACCCCAACATATGGCCAAGCAAAAGCAGGAAGACCATCTCGAACATACATACAGCAGCTATGTGAGGATACGGGACGTCGCCCTGAAGACCTGCCGGAGGCGATGAATCATAGGGAGAAGTGACGAGAGAGGGTCAGGGATATCCGTGCTAGCGGCACGACATGATGATGATGATGATAAGTATAGTCTTAGTCAACACACAGTCAAATGTTAAAACAGTTTTATTTCAAACAATTCAGTTTAGCATAAAAACGCAGTTTACATGTCAAAACATTTCTATTTCAAGTAAATCAGTTTAGCATAAGTACGCATTTTAGTTCTTTATGACCCATGAATTGGACCCTCTCAGGTGCTACATCTCTGGACCAGTGTGGACCTGGGACCGATAGCAATGAAGAAGTGCTCCACATTCCTTAAAGCTGCAACATTACTAGAACCTCACCATCAAATTGTTTAGTGTCATATCCAGGACACTCGTTGTGGGGTCTTACCGCTCTGTAGAGGTGCAGTCGATGTATTCTGCAGCCCCAGCTGACTTGGCAAGAAGCTGTAGTTATTTACCAAAGGATTATAAGAGCTTTCAAATCTTTGGTGTTTGATAGAATTTCTTTAAAAAATACTACTTAGGCCAAACAAGTGATTATTGACAAACGTACAATAAAATATAAAAAGAATGATTATGATTATAATGAAGTATGTAGAAATGTACAATATTTTGACATTAAATGATGCGTAAGGGGTTGATATACCGTTAAAAATAAATAAAGCAGACTAAACCAATTCAAAACAAACCTTTCACTGCTTTCTCTTTTTCTCTATCTTCTTTCTTATGTCTCTTCTCTTTTTCTATTTCTCTCGCTCTTCTTTTTCTCTTTCTTCCCTTAATTTCTTTACCTTCTTTTCTTCTATTTCTCTTTCTTCTCTTAATTTCTTTTTATTCTTTTCTCCTTTTTCTCCTTCTTCCTTTAATTTCTTTTCCTTCTTTTCTTCTATTTCTCTTTCTTCTAGCTTTCTTTTGCTATCTTCTCCACTTCTTCTTCTTCTTCTTCTTCTTCTTCTTCTTCTTCTTCTTCTTCTTCTTCTTCTTCTTCTTCTTCTTCTTCTTCTTCTTCTTTAATCAAACATCTCCAAATGAACCAAATTTCGGCATTTCATTTCTTCTTCTTCTTCTTCTTCTTCTTCTTCTTCTTCTTCTTCTTCTTCTTCTTCTTCTTCTTCTTCTTCTTCTTCTTCTTCTTCTTCTTCTTCTTCTTCTTCTTCTTCTCATTACCCATAAAGATTTGTTATACCGTTAAAACCAAACCAAACCAAACTAAACCAAACCAAATCTCTGATGACTTGAGTAAACAAAAAATATAGGGTTAAAATCTCCTCTGAAGAAACTTCTTTTTCTTTTAATCATTTCTCCTTTTGTTTCATCTATTTATCACTGGTATTTTGAGACATTGTAATGAATATAACTTGATAAATCCTCTTACCCTTCAAAACACATTTATGTAATTAAGTATTTGTACCCGGAAATGCCGCGGAGAATATGATGACCACATTAGTTTGAAAAAGAATCATCATCATCATCATCATCATCATCAACGGAAGGAACAGGTCGATAATCTTCTAATTAATAACGTTATAAAATTAAGTCTTGAGATAATGAAAGTGGATCTGAAAAGTTTCTGGTCTGTGGTCAGGCGTCAAATAATCCATAAAGAAGTGGTCGAACGCGAATCTTCAGAGAAATTCTGGTCAGCATTAAGATCTTGAAAAAGCTAAGAAGAAGAAAAAAAAAGAATTTAAGCTTTGTTATTCTAAGTGAAACAACCCCCACCAACAAGCACAAACTTTCTCTCCCCTAGTCTCTGTGGACAAAAAAGTGAAAGAATACATAAAAAATGCGATCCTGAGTCAGATAGATCAATAGATATCGATTAGCAAACAGTATTGAGAGATGCAGGTCATCAAATTGGTCTTCTGTGTGGACATAATATCCTTGGGGGTTGACGTCATAACCAGACGTGATAAATCGAAAAAAATAAGGAAAAAAATGGAATGACTAAGGGCTTCCTGTTGTCGATAAAACTCTTTCGATAAAATCTCTTTCTTCTTCATCTTAGTCTTAGAACTTTGCAAGAACTACATTCTCACTAGCGAGAAACCAAAATAAAAATCAAGCCATAATTCACTCTTTTCCTCATCTAAATCATTCTTTTTTTCGTTCTTTCATATTTCTCTTTCCTCTCTCTCTCTCTCTCTCTCTCTCTCTGACTCCTTCTCTTCTATTTCTCTCTTTTCTCCTCTTCTATTTATTCTCTTCTATTTAGATTTTTTCTTTATTTCTCTTTTCTCTGTATTCTTTTATTTCTATCTCTTTCTCTTCCACGTCACTTACTTCTCTCACCTTTTCCTCTTTTCTTTCTGTTTCTTTCTCTTCAATTTCTCCCCCCCTCTCTCTCTCTCTCTCTCTCTCTCTCCCTCTATTTCTCTTCTATTTCTCTCTTTTCTTATTTTTCTATTTCTCTTTTCTGGTCTTCTATTTCTCTTTTTTCTTCTTTTCACTTCCTCTCTCTTCTTCTCTTCCATCTCTTTCTTTTCTTCTCTTTTGTTTTTCTTTCTTCTTTTCTTCTTTTTTTTTCTCTTTCCTTTAATTTTAGTTCTTTCACTTCTTTTCTATTTCTCTCTCCTTTTCTCTTCCATTTTACTTTCTTCTATTATTTTTTCTTTTTCATTTCTCTCTCTTCTTCCCTTTTATTTCTTTTTATTCTTCTATTCTAATTCTTTCTCGCCCTCTTTCTCTTCTGTTTCTTTTTCTTCGTCTTTTCTATTTCTTATATTTCTCACTGCCTCGCACCAGATAGGACTTGACACAAGGTCAATGACCCGAAGATCGATAATAGTAGGAATTTAGGGGAGCGGAGTGTCATGCAAAAGCTGAGGCTTGAGCCTTGCTGGTCTATGCTAGTCATCGACCCACGTAGTGCAATGTGGGCCTGATGAGCCTAGCTGGTCTTAGACCCAAATTTTGGTCCAGGCACGTATGACTGCCTATAGCTTAAACTGGACAGCAAGGTCCAGTGCTATACATGGAGTAAAACGCCTTTTTGTTGCCTTTCGCCCACCCGAAGGTGGCCTAACCAAAGCTGGTGGGTGGGGCGGGGGCTTCTTCTTTCATCGCTCATCATTTACATTTCCTACGATGATAACCGTTGCTCTAAGCTCGCCTCTTGCTTGCATGAAATAACTCAGCCCCTAGGCCACAAGCACAATGTGACATAACATCAATTTTAAACTGGTTACAGTTCAGACTTTTCCTTTTTATATACCGGTTGCTGCACCAAAGTTAAAGATTCAGTCTGACCAACTACATGGTGGAACGATAAAATTGTCGCCCTAGAAAAGACGACATATTTCCGTTTAATGAAAACCATTTTTTTTTTTTTTTTGTTGCAGACCATCTACTAGTTGGCCAGTTGTGTCCAAATCCCAAGAGCAATAGGAGCCTTCTATCATGTCTGAAAGTGATACAATGTTCAACGAGCGAGATCGGAGATGCGCCGCTGTACAACTCATGCTCGCTACCGATCCAAGTTATGACTACAGGACCATTGCCAGCACCCTCAAAATGCAAATCTGGATTGCCACGAATAACAGGGACGTGTCCAGAGTGATGAAAACAAAGTTTCCGGTTACGGTTGTAGTCTTTGGTGTGGTTTCAAGTTAGGGCCACATCATGCCACCTCACATCTTCGAAATCGGCTTGAAAGTCTACACCAAAGTGTTCCTGGATGTGCTGAAGAGTGTGGTGATCCCCTGGTGCTATCAGGTAGCTGGTGGCAGAACTGTGTGTGGCAGCAGGACTCGGCGCAGACCCACAAGTCCAAAGAGACCCAGGCTTGGCTTCAGGAGGAGTGCTACGACTTTGTACCCTTCTCTTACTGGCCCCCTCCGCCCCCAACCTGAACCCGCTAGACTACTTCGTTTGGTCACACATCGAGAACATCACCAACATGACCTCCCACAACATCAAAGCCATTCGCCGAGTATTCACCGAGCTCCCGCCGGCGCGTGTGGAAAAGGCATGCTCCCAGTTCCGGATCGGTATCGAGGCGGGGATCGAGGCTGAAGGCGGCTACATTGAATAGATGTCAGCTCTAATACATAATCAAGTTACCTGAATTGATTTTTTTCAATAAAAGTTTTAAAATAAAGCTGTAGTGTTTTTTTCTTTAGGACGACAATTTTATCGTTCCACCCTGTATTTAGTCACAACTAGTTTGGTTTGGTTTTATGTATCAGCCATTGTGGATTGTTTACTGCCAAACTCTTTGTATACATTTATATTATATATACGATTTCTAAACTCAGTTTGTTGATAAGATTTTTAAACGAACCTGAGCTCATGTTATCCGCACTCTGTTAAATGGTTTCACTATTTTCTCTCTTATACGGATAATTCTATTTACTATTAGTTATTTGTTTGTACTTAGTTAACTGCTTCCCAGTATTGCTATGTATCACTAACAATTCAATTAAACAGTCATTTGTTTACACCCTGTTAAATGATCAAACAGTTCTATTCCTAACAATTCAATTTAGCATAAGTTAACAAAGTTAAATGGTTCCAAGTATTGTATTGCTATGTATCATAAACAATTCAATCAAACATCAGTTATTTCTTTACATAGATTAAATGAGCAAGCAGTTCTCTATCAAGCAACTCAGTTTTGCACACGTCATTTGTTTGTACTCAGTTAAATTTCAAACACTTCTATTTGGCCAATAGCTAGGACCCTATCAGGTGGTACCACACCAAGTCAGAGTGAACCTGGGAGCGAGGTTTGTTTGTTTGTTTGGGTTTTATGGCATATCAACCCTTGTAGGTTATTTAATTCTTGTACAAATAATCAGTTTTATTTCAAACAGTTCATTTTAACATAAGTACACAGTTTAATTGTCAAAAACATTACTATTTCAACCTATTCAGTTTAGTCAAACAGTTCTATTTCGAACAATTCAGTTCAGTATAAGTGCAGTCTTTTTTTACACACAGTTATTTGTCAAAACAGTTCTATTTCAAACAATTCAGTTCAGTATAAGTGCAGTCTTTTTTTACACACAGTTATTTGTCAAAACAGTTCTATTTCAAACAATTCAGTTCCCCGAAAGGACGTGGTTTAAATATCAAAACAATTCTATTTCAAGGAAAGTAGTTTAACATAACTACGCAGATTAGTTCTATTTAACCCTTAGAAAGGGCCCAATCAGGTGCTACCACTCGGGGTGAAGCTGGGAGCGATGGTAATGAAAGGGTTCTCCGCATTCCCCAAAGCTTCAGCATCACTAGGACCTCACCATCAGATTGTTTTGCGTCATATGCAGGACACTCATTGAGGGGTGGGTCTTCTCCCTCTGCGGAGAAGCAATTGGTGTATTCTGCAGCCATAGCCTGTTATTACAACTAAACATGTAATATCAATTAAAAACCATATATGATTATGTTGTTTTGATTACGAATGCATTATGTAATTATCGTTTGATATAATTTAGCTTTTAAATACAAAATATATTTTGGTAACTCATCCACTTATTGTATCTTTTATATATATACACACATAGTGATAATATGATCAGTGGAAGACCTAATTAAAGCTGACAGGAGGAAGAAAAAGAACTTAATTCATTTCAACGTCTCAAATGAAACCGTACATTCCATCAAGAAAGTATGATACTATTTACCAACCCCTCCGCTCGGGCAGGATATGACACAAGGTCAATTTTTAAGCGAAGTTTAACAGGTTTGAATTCAGAGTTTTCCTTCTCCTAGACTAGTTGCCTAACCAAGGCTGAAGAACCTAGTCTGTCCTACTATTTACCCATAGCTGGAGGGAGAATAATTGGATTCATACCTTTCCCAAGGGTATTAGTGCTATGTGAAATGCAATCAGTATCGTCCTGGATTTGAACTCGTATCGCCGAGTTCATTTCCAAGAAAGTATGATAGAAGTTCGAAAAATAACGTATATCTTTATACGTTATTTCTTTTAACTTCTATCGTACTTTCTTCTTTGTATAATAATAAGTATTGTTATTTCAATCATACATCTATGATACATCAGGGGGGTCTTCAGTGATGCGCTGTCTTCATTGCCGATTTCGGGTTATTTCTGCATCATATCGGCTCCGACAGTAACCTCGGCATCACTCTGAAAGAGCCAAGCCGCCTCCGTGATCGCGACGTGCTACGCTCGTGCCTTTACCAAAGCAAAGAAAAAAAATATATGTACATACGCACACAAAGACATATATATATATATATATATACACACACACACACAAACATATATATATATATATATATATACACACAAACATATATATTTCAATCATACATCTTAGATGCATCAGGGAGGTGTTCAGTGATGTGCTGTCTTCATTGCCGATTTCGGGTTATTTCTGCACCATATCGACTCCGACAGTAACCTCGGCATGACTCTGAAAGAGCCAAGCCACCTCCGTGATCGTGACGTACTACGCTCGTGCCTCTACCAAAGCAAAGAACAATAAGGCCGGACTTCGGCCGTTCTTATAGACATCTGTCTTTTAGTAAACAGCCAATGAAAACAGGGCATTCCACAGTCCTCTGCTATATAATACCATCTTTACCTCATCCGGTTTCGCCCAGATACTTCCGGAATCGGTACCGAGGTAAGATGTTATTTTAATATTCGTCCGTGTCCATGATTTACACTTCACTAGACTTACACGAATCTCCCGCCAAATCTATCCTATACTAATACTTCTAAACTAACATGAATTAAGCCCCCGCTCAAAACTATTCAGTCAGTCTTTAACTCTTACCTTATACCTTTATTCGAAGAAGAAAAAAAAATACTCCCGTTTATTTGGCTCACGAGATCTTTTGCTACAGATTAACTCATGCTTTTTGCCAAAATTTCCCTCCCCGTTTAACATTGATCTATGCATATGTTATATTTATTATTCTGCAAATTATTATGTAAATTATTTTTATGCAAATATAATTTTGGGTATACATGACTAGCACTACTATGATACTGTTTCTCTGAGAATATTTTAATCTTAAAACTTAATTTTCGTAAATGTGAGTATCGGTTCAGTACTTTGACTTTCTCCAATGCAAATTGTACGACATACGAGGATCATAAAATAAGTTTCCAGACTTTTTTCGTATGAGCATTTCTATTGATAGTGCACACATGAAACTCTAGTCCCTTCGAAGTAATCTCCTCCGACTGCAATGCACTTGTTGTACCGTTCCAACAACTTCTGGAAAGCCCCATGGAAGTCCTCTTATATGACCGTATCAATGACCTTCGTCACAGCCTCTTTCATCTCTTCAATTCTCTCATAACGACAGCCTCTGAGATTAGGGAATAACCAAAAGTCACAGGGAGCAAGGTCTGGACTGTAGGGAGGCTGAGGAACTGCTTGATGCCCATCTTGGTCTAATAGTCTGTGACAAGGATTGAGTTGTTGACTGGTGCATTGTCCTGGTGGAAATGCCACTGACCCGATTTGAAGAGTGTTGGCCTCTTCCCTAGGAATCTCTTGCTGAACTTCCTTAAACCTCAACATAGTAACCCTAACTCTAACCCTCTGGCCAATCAACTCTGGTGTATTGACTTCCTTACTCCTCCCACACCTCTCATCATCCCTCACAGACTCCCTGCCTTCCGGCCCCGATTCATGCAAGATGCTCCAAAAGCAGTCTGAGGCATTCCTGTGTTATTTTTTCCAAGTTTAAAACAGAATTTCATTGCATATCGTTCTTCTAAAATGTCCTCACGGCAAGATTGCATTTTTGAAATTCACCAACTGTGACAATCGGGCTTTAGTAGGGTGTATTCCAATTTCTGCTGTAGCTGTCGATTTGAACCTGAAATCATAAAAATTGGTCTGTCATATGATGTATAGCAATAACATACTGAATCTTCAAGAGTCTACGACAATTTTAAATGCCTTTACAAAAATGTCTGGAAACATATTGAAAGAACTATGTAGTTTTCCTTTAACTTAAGAAAAACATTAAGAATTTAAACAATAAAACATCTTGAAAATTTGTTAATAAATGCTGATATTTTCTGACTATCTCTCCATTCAAGAAACCTTAACTGTATCAAAATGACATTCGATTGTAGAGTTATTTTATACCAAAAGGTTAAGGAATCGCGTTTATCTATATTTTTTGCCTTGTTTCTAAAGAGACTTTTTCTCATGACCCTATCAAATACGAATAATTCTTAAACAGATGTATTTACTTTTCTATTTCTCTTTTTCCCCTCAATTTGTTTCTCTCTGTTTCCTCCCTTTCTCTCTGTCCTCTTCTCTTCTATTTCTCCCTTTTATCCTCTTCTATTTCTCTCTCTCTCCTTCTTATTACTCTCATTTCTTCTTTTCACCTTAAACAGATCTACTTGACCCATTGATGTAATTTACGAAGCTTTTTGCTTAGATGTGACACAGGCCATAGGAATGGGGCACCCAATGAGACTCTAACTAAGTCGTGTAGGTTTGCTAGTTTAGCTTGCTATTACACCACCTGAGGCGCCCATAGATGGGACCCCAGAGATACTATTATACTATGTTAGAGTGGACCTGGGAGTAAATGCAATGAAGGGAAACGTGACACTCTCCTGTTTTCCAGAAGTGGAACCTCGTCACTCGATGCATTTTAGAGTCATACCCAGCATACCCCAATATTTCCTATTTACTAACCCCTCCGCTCGGTCAATTTTTAAGCGGAGTTTAACAGGTTTTAATTCAGAATTTTCCTTCTCCTAGACATGTTGCCTCACCAAGTCTGCCCTACTATTTACCCGTAGCTGGAGGGAGAATATTTAGATTCATACCTTTTCCAAAGTGCTATGTGAAATGCAATCAGCCTCGTCCAGGATTTGAACTCGTGTCGCCGTGTCCATTTCCTACGACGATAACCATTACACCACCGGCACCTCCAAAGGATACCCCAATTTTTGGGATCTTAATCTTCTGCAGCGAATATAGAGTACATATTCTAAACCTCACCAACAATAAAGCAAGAGTTAATTATGTTAAAGTAAATTTTGGAATTAAGTGTATATGTTCCGTGCAAATATTCAGTTTTTGAAAAGTTGATATGAGAAAGTGATTTCAGTATGTGCCTAGCGCAGTCGTCGATTACTATGGAAAGGCAATCGGTCATGTAGAAGTCGGATCTATTCGATGAAATACAACGGGGTTTCTTCCAACCAGTGGTTGTGACAGTACTACTATATGGATGCACCACATGGACGCTGACAAAACGCACCGAGAAAAAGCTAGACGGGAACTGCACGGGAATAATACGAGCTACATTGAACAAATCCTGGAAGTAACACCCCACGAAACTATAGCTGTACGTCCACTTAACTTCCATCCCTAAAGACATCCAAGTAAGACAAACAAGACATGCAAAATACTGCTGCAGAAGCAAGGATTAACTCCTGTGACATTTTCCTATGGATCTCTACAAATGGTCGTGACAGTGTTGGCCGACCAGCTAGAACATATCAACGTCAGCTTTGTGCGGGCACAAGATGCAGTTTGGAAGATCTTCCGGGAGTGATGGATGATAGGGACGAATGGGAGAGAGAGAGAGAGAGAGAGAGAGAGAGAGAGAGAGAGTCTGGGAAATACCTGCTAGCAGCGTGACTTGATGATGATGATGAGGATTAGGAGGAAGATGGTGAGAAGATAATATGAAGCAGAGATACCAAAGGTAGCGTAAGAAGTTTTTTCAAATCACCAGCAGTTAATGCTGTAGGGACATGTAATTAGGAAATGTAATTACATGTCCCTAGCTCCAAAACTATAAATTTTAAAAAGAGAAACAGATCGAAGTTATATCTCTGGAAGAATGAGTTAAAATTCATTCAGACCTTAAGATTTATTAAATTCCTTGCAATGACAATCAGTATTCTCATTTGTATTAAAAGCAAATAACATTAATGGATTAACTGGGTGAAATTTTTAGAAGTTTGGGAAAATTGTCTGGAATTTTGAAGTTGTCTTAATTGTTACATTTTAAACGAAGTAAATAAAAAAATATTCCCACATTTGGAAATGAAATTAGTCCCAAGTCCCAAAATACAAATTAAAAAGAAGAAACGCAGATTTTAAACTTTGAGCCGAGAATTCATATACAAAGAATGTCCAAATACTGGTGACATTAGAACTGCGACAGAAGAGATTTCGTATCATAAATCATGGTTTAAGACCAACCCACTGTAACTGATACGGAGAAAGGGTTATCATATTTACCAACCCCTCCGCTCGGGCAGGATATGACACAAGGTCAATTTTAAGCGGGGTTTATCAGGTTTGAATTCAGAGTTTTCCTTCTTTTAGACTAGTTGTCTAACCAGGGCTGAAGAAACCAGTCTGCCCTACTATTTACCCATAGGTGGAGAGAGAATAATTGAATCCATACCTTTCCCAAGGGTATTAGTGCTATGTGAAATGCAATTAGTCTCGTCGAGGATTTGAAAAAGGGTTATGCAGACTTAAACTAGGTTTCAACTTACATAATCAAAAGGAGTAAGTATATATATATATATATATATAAATTTTTTTGGTTCACTCTCTTTTTTCTTACTCTCATTTCTTCTTTTCCCCTTAAACAGATCTACTTGACCCATTGATGTAATTTACGAAGCCTTTTGCTTAGATGTGACACAGGCCATAGGAATGGGGCACCCAATGAGACTCTAACTAAGTCGTGTAGGTTTGCTAGTTTAGCTGTTCTAATTTCAAGAAGACAAAGACCAAAGCAACAATTCAGCTGAGAGACACCAACGGACCAAATGGACAAGAGAAGACAACGAAATTATTATCCACCGTTATTTCAAGAGCATAAAGACAGTAGAGAAAAAGAAGGAACGAAATTTAATATATCGAGTGAAAGGCTTACTGACCTGGGTAGAATGATTTTAAAGAAAGCTTAGATTTCTGGCCTGGATATTCTTAAAATATATGGACAGGTAAGTCGTAAAAAATATGCTCATGAAGAAACCCCTACACGAATTGAAGTACAAAATACTAAAAACTAAATCAACAAAGAACCAAGAACCATAGCATCAATGTTAATACTTGAAGACAAAAATTTAGAGTTTATAAAGAAATTCAGGACTGAGTAGGGGACTACATTACCATCATTCAAGAACCAACGCCGGAAAAAAGTCAAGGTTGAAACCAAAAAGGAAAATCTTTTAAATTATATCCCAACGGACAATATCACCTACCTAAACGAGCTATTTTACGCGGAAGCAAAAATAGGTATTCCTCTAAGGAACCTGAACAGAAATACAAAACCTGGATGGGAATTTTGACCAGAGATATTGTATACCCATGCAGGAATGAAGGGCTATAACATATTTCGTTATAGAAATGTAGCTCTCTCTTCTTTATTACTCAAAAGGGTCGAAATTGGCTGTGAGACAGAGACGAAAGACTCGGACCCAGACTGCTATATTGACACTTTTCCTAACCACGTTGCGAGTCCATATTCAAGATCTTACGTCTTTGCTTCCTTGACAAGAGATTCTTAGCCGGGGGCCGCCTGGATTCTTCTCTGGACACTCGCTGGCTGCTCTCCAAACCTGGCTGACTTGACTGCCCTTCTGACTGACCGACTGACTGTGTATCTGTGTATATGTCACTTCATAACGCTAAGCGTTCCTTTTGGTTCTCCTTCTGTCTTTCAACTCACGTGACCTGCTTCTGCTGTTCTGTAGTTTACACAGCTGGGACATCCTGTTTAGAAATCCCTAACTGTCAAAGGTCACTATATAACAGGAAGAAAAATAAAGCAACTGCGACAAAAACGAAAATATCAAAGGAAAGTAAAACACACAAGGATAGACTAGAATGAAAAGATCAAAACAAAACAGCAAACAAGTCTAGAAAGACAACTGAAAAAATAAATCAAAAGATATTATCGAAAGAAATAAGACTCCAAAAGTATCAGGAGAGAGTCAAACAATAGAAACAAAACAGGTCGTCCTAAAATACCGCGAGAAAATGTAAATAGGTGGAGGATGCATAATGACGAGTCAACAACCGGTTACAAAAGAAACAAAACAATTTTCGAGTAAAATGTAGGAACTAAAAAAAATTAAAAAAAAGGTCTTTTTGATTAATAACATGGAAAAGAATTACAAGGATTTGAAGAAAGCCCTTAGGCGGACAAACACATGAAGTTGCTCGGAGCGAGTCTCAAGAAAGTACCGAATTGGAAAACGTTAGGCCATCATGGCATACATGGATTCTAGTTTTGAAATTCACGCCGATATACAATAGATTGGCTCTACAACTAAGTAGATGCTTCCAAGAAAAAGGCATATCCGAATGGATGAGTAACAGGAAGACCCACCAGATCAAGAAAGACCAAAAATGAATCACCAGCAGCAACTATAGACAGATGACATGTTTACCGATGATTTAGAAAATCCTGACCTGACAAATTAATCTATTACTCGCTTGAAAGCGACGGATAATTTCCGGAATGACAGAAAGGGTTATGAAAGGGAACAAAAAGAATAGAATACCTACTAAATATTGAACAGTACATTCTCAAGGAGGCAAAAACAAAGCAGAAAAATGAAACCATGCCATGAATTGACTACAAAAAGGTCTATGATATAATCTCGTAAACTTGGATATTAGAATGTCTGAAACGGCACACCGAAAAAGTTATAAGCTTCATAGCGAAAGACGTGAAACTGTTGCATAACAGAGAAAGAAAACAACGCTGACAAATAAAAATATGTTCTTTTTTCTTCGTTCTCTACTTTCGCGAGACTGCCACAGGGTTATTTCAAGGCATCAAATCATCTTAGTTTCTCCTCACTTCTCGACCCTTGGCAGTCTGGCGCAAGGATAGAGACTAGAGCTACGTGACTCCTAGAAGCTGCCTTTCGTGGTTTTCATTGTCTTTGGACGCCCACTTAAATTATTGTGGTCATATCTCCAGTCTGCCACATACGTGTTGAACGTGGACACGCCACCTTCTAGCATGCTACCCACACAATTCACGCGGCACTTCTATTGGGGAAACTCCAGCGTTCTGTTTACTTTAGAAAACTAGTCTATTTTTCGTTCCAGCGTGACTCCCTTCTAGCATTCAACCCGGACAATTTACGCAGCATGTCAAAAGGGATTTTCAAGGCAATATCCAACAAAAACTGAAAAGTGGAATTAACAGCAGGAGGAAAAATTCTCGTAAAAAAGTAAATCCAGAGGCATCTTTCAGGGAATCTCGTTTTCCCCACTAATATTTGTTAAAGCAAAGAAAACCTCATTTGTCTGTTCAGCTAAGACTTTGACATAAGTTTCCTGATTTCATTGAAACTTTAAGAAACTTTAAACTTTCGCAAATGTCGGTTATATCGTGATAGAGACGAAATGATAAATCACATGATAAGTAAGTACAGCAAATTCGCGCAAAAGAGAATATAAACCTAGACGCTACTTGGTGGAGAAGGTGATCCACTGTGAAATATACAAGAAATTTAAATTTGACCATATGAACAAGTGGTATATATACAACCCAGAATCCGTCATGGAGGATGAGACGAACGAAACTCCCTGGGATTTTGAGATACAAACAGATCACCTAATCCTGGCCAGAAGACCAGACCTAGTGTTGTTTAAGAAGAAAAAAAAATGAGGACTTGTCATCTCGTGGACGTTGCCGTCCCAGCTGATCACAGAGTGAAACTTAAAGAAAGCGAAACTAGAAACAAATACTTGCTAGAAAACCAAGAATAATGTTAATTGTAATTGGTGCGCTTGGAACGGTCCCCAAATACTTAGAAAGGGGACTGGAAGAGTTGGGAATCGGTGGACGAAGCGAGATACTTTAACATCGTTAAGATCGGCCCGAATACTAAGAAGTGTTTGTTACATAGCCAGATACGGCCATGTGCGAAATGAACATGGAATGTCGGTAACATATACATACATAATGTTCATATAGAAAACTCAGAACAAAGGAATCTCGAAATTCGAAAATACGTAACGACTTCTTGTTCAGGTACGAAACCTTTTTATTACTTTTGAGTTAATGGTTTCGACATAAGGAGAGAGACACAATCATTTTATGCCGGCTTCTTCATCTGGCCCCTATCTCGTGCGGCACCCATGGCGTGCAATTTCGTCTCGCCTCGGCGAACCCCAAAAGTCGAACCTCCTCGTTCGGCGTCTAGTTTCAACTACCTAACAACCTTCTTCGAAATCCCCCAAATCTTCTGCGCGCTTCTGGTGCGTGACGTCACCCGCACTTTGTTACCCGTATCATCATCTCAGGCAATTGTGACATCTCTGAGTGACATGTCCGCTCTGTGTACGCGCACGCATTACCACCTGCATCACGGTTGCACATAACTAACCCATGTGCTGAGCCGAAAGGTTGTCCGCCTAACTAAACCCAAAGGCATGAACCGAAATCCCTCAGCCATTATATTACATGTTCTCGAGATCTAAAGAGACTTGCTGTCAGTCAGACTCCAGTGAATGATTATCAGCTGACGCAGGTGTGAAAAACTCACAATTAGTGAAATAATAATTTTAGATTAATTAGTTATTCGTTACTATTCTATTACTAATGACCTTGAGTCACACTCTATAAAAAGGGTGTGATACGAGGTCAATAATTAAGTGGTTTACAGCTGGTAAATCTTGTGGATGTGGCTAAGTTTTATATTTCAAGTCAGGGAGCTACTGCAGTATCATCCTGGCAACATGTGACCGAGCATTGTCATCGTGGTAACATGTGACCTAGTATTTTCATGAAGCAAAATTATGACCCAAGTGGGAACTCATTTGTGCTGATTGTTCAGCGGACTATCGGGCATCCGTGCCGGACGGTCAATGCTCCATGGCAGACTTGAGGCCAAATGGCCCCTGGCTTCGGCTGGACCACGTTCGGGTGGGCGGGCTGCATCATGGACACTTTTGTCATCCTTGTACAGTACTGGACCTCGTGGCCCAGTTTAAGCTATAATCAGGCACACGTGCTTGGACACAGATTTGGGTCCATGTCCTGCTCGGCTCATCTGGCCCACATTGCATTGTGGGTCGATGACCAACATAGTGGGGGTGTCCTCGTGGTGTAATGGTTAAAGCGTTGGACTGTGGAATCGTAGTACGCGAGTTCGTACTCCAGTCGCGCTTTTACGGCAAATAACCTTGGGAAAGATATAAACCCCCTTATCCTCCCAGCTATGGGTTAAATAGTACCACTACTGTTCTTCTAGGAGAATGGATTTGGCATTAAATAACCTAAAAAGAGTTGATATGCCATTAAACAAAAAAAAACAAAAAAAAAACAACATAGTCAAGCAGGGCTTGAGCCTCAGCTCTTGCCCGATATTCCCCTCCTCTAAACTCCTACTATAATCGACCTTCGGGTCATTGACTTTGTGTCAAGTTCTGTCTGGAGGGAGGCAGAGACAAATATAGGGAACTCATGCAAAAAAAGGAAACTGAATAGTTCTTTTTTCATGTTCATAATTACGGGCTAAGAACGTTCAAGATGAAATTCTGAACGAAATGATAGAAACTTAACAAAAGGGGGACTTTAATGATTAGAAATAGGTATTTTCTTCTACAACTTCTATATAAATATATAAATAATGCATTAGAACTGACTCTAAACAGTTTACTGTAAAATCAGAGTTTATTTTCAGAATAATCTAATATATATATATATATATATATATATGTATGTGTGTGTGTGTGTGTGTGTGTGTGTGTGTGTGTGTGTGTGAGCTGTAAAGATGGAAAGAGAAACGGAATATAAAGACGCCCCTTTTTTTTACCAATTCATCTTCATCGATTCTTTCTCCAGCATTAGAAGGAGGTATGTAACATATTGTTTATTCTTTAGTACTTAGCTGAATATGTTTCCGCTATTATTGCGAATATTTTGCCATTGCGAAAAATGTGTCATTTGAATATAACCTAAGCTGTATCTTGCATGAATAAATATATTTTGCCAAATTATCACGACTTCGATATGCAACAAACACGTTTTTATTCTTTTCAATTGAATAGTACAATAGTCTTTACAGTCTGTTGATATGCCCAAGACAAAATGTAAGAGAAACGTGTTTCGTAGATCAACGTTTACTGCATAACATGACAGCAGTTTACGAAAAAGTATAAAGTTGAACAAGATCTGTTTATTTCCATCATGACAGAGTTTCAGATTGCTACTAAGAAACTCCTGGAAGTTGTGTGATAAGCCTGAAGATATGGTTGTAATAACATGAGGTATTCTTGCATGAAACCTGGTTTTGTCTGTTTTCTGCTTTTCTCAGTCAATAAAACTGAATTTAAAAAAAACAAACTCTGTATCTCGCTGTCGTAGAAGTAACGACGTCAATGAGTTGCAATAAAAGAATAAAAGATTCTACAGGTGAACATTTTTATTAGTAATGATTGAAAAAGCAAGTAGAATTTTGAAGATGAAGGATAATACAAGTCAAAATTAATGATAATAATGATTGAAAAAACAAGTAGAATTTTGAAGATGGAGGATAATACAAGTCAAAATTAATGATAATAATGATTGAAAAAACAAGTAGAATTTTGAAGATGAAGGATAATACAAGTCAAAATTAATGATGATAATGATTGAAAAAACAAGTAGAATTTTGAAGATGGAGGATAATACAAGTCAAAATTAATGATAATAATGATTGAAAAAGCAAATAGAATTTTGAAGATGAAGGATAATACAAGTCAAAATTAATGATGATAATGATTGAAAAAACAAGTAGAATTTTGAAGATGGAGGATAATACAAGTCAAAATTAATGATAATAATGATTGAAAAAGCAAGTAGAATTTTGAAGATGGGGGATAACAGAAGTCAAAATTATTAAAATTAATAAGAATAACAAAGCAGGTAGAATGAGGAAGATTAAGGATAATACAAGTCAAAATTAATGATAATAATGATTGAAAAGTAAGCAGAAATAGGAAGATGAAGAAAAATACTAGTCAAAATTGATGATAATAAGGATTGACAAAGCAAATAGAAAGAGGAAAATGAAGGATAATGCTTGTCAAAATCATTAAAACGTATTATTGAAAAAGTAAGTAGACGAAAGACAATACCAGTCTAAATTAATAATAATAATAATAATAATAATAATAATAATAATAATAATTAACTAAGATGAGTCCTGGAGACTTGAGGAGACTTGCTGTCACTCAGACTTCAGTGAAAAACCATCGGCTATCGCTGATGTGAAAAGCTCTAATGAGTGAATAATAATAATTATAAACAAATGCAGCAAATTAGCACAGAAAGAGTACAGAAAGGTTAGACACGACTGGGTGGGCAAGGTGATCCACTGGGAGATGTGCAAGAAATTTAAATTTGACCATACCAACAAATGGTATATGCACAACCCAGCACCTGTCCTAGAAAATGACACACATAAACTCCAATGGGACTTTGACGTAAAAACGGATTGCCTAATCTCGGCCAGAAGACCAGACCTTATAATAATCAACAAAAAAAAAAAAAGAAAATTTGCAAAATAGTCGACTTTGCTGTCCCTGCTGACCACAGATTAAAACTGAAAGAATGTGAAAAGAGGGATAGGTACCTCGACCTTGCTAGAGAATTGAAAACAATATGGAACATGAAAGTGACGATTGTACCAATTGTAATTGGTGCGTTTGGCACGGTAGCTAAATGATTATTAAAGGGCCTGGAGGATTTGGAAATTGGCAGCCGAGTGGAGACCATCCAAACAACAGCATTATTGAAGACGGCCAGAATACTGAGAAGAGTCCTGGAGACTTAAGGAGACTTGCTGTAACCCAATTACCAGTGAAAGACCGTCTGCTAACGCTGGTGTGAAAAACTAGTTAGTAATAATAATAATAATTAAAGATGTTAGTAGAATGAGGAAGATGAAAGATAATGCTAGTCAAAATTATTAATAGGTATAATGGAAAAGTATTGTATAGCGGTAAGGAAACGATACACAGTGAAACAGACTTAATTATTTATCAACTCAAGTGTTACAGTTCAACTTGTATTATAAGTCTCTCGCTGCTGGCGCTACGTCCGAAGCTGGTCCCACTATCGACCGACGTCCCTCAGAGCTGTCTCTCCGCTTTCCTTTCTGTTTCTGCTTCTGTCTGCCGTGCTTGAGAAACAAGGCGTCCATTACACCTTTGCAACACCGGAAGTCCGTAGTACGAGCCACTTTACAATATCTCCCCCACCAAAAAACTTTTAAATATTTCCGTAGGACATTATATTTTTCTCTTTTGCGATTTATTCCCATAGTTCCCGTCGGGGTACATTTTCGTTTGCTCGTACGATGTTGTTGCATTGGTGTGGGCCTAAATACCTCAAACATGTCATAAATGACGGTCATAGGTTCTTCTACTCGTTCTTTTATGTTTGGTATATATCTTTTTTTATTTGGTTAATATGCCTGCGAACCTTCCATCTTGGATGTTTTATTATGTACATCATATTAACAATTCTTTTTTTAATAATGCCCTCTAACAAGGTTGCTTTACCAAAATGATAATTTAGGAAATACATTTTTCCCTTGACTATAAGTCTTTTTAGAGGAATTAATTTTTTCCGTTTTTTGAGGGAATCAATTTATCGAATATTGATCGAATTTTCCTAGCAAACATCAGTTCTGCTGGGGACATGTTTCCGTTAGTGTTTGGATTAGGTATTATTTGATAAATGGATAGACATTCTTGTAATTCCTCATTTTCTGTTTCGACCCCATTTGCCTTTTTAATTGCTCTTTTAAAGACATCGATAAATCTTTCCACCAGTCCATTTGATCTTGGGTGGTAAGGTGCCGATTTTAGGTGATTTATCGATTGTAATTTACAGAAATTTTCAAAATCATTTGAAATGGTGTGTCATTGTCAGATACAATGGTTTCTGGCAATCCAAATCTTGAAAACAGTTCCTGTAACATCTTTATTGTGGTCTTTGTCGACGGCGTTTTGCATTTGAAAACTACTGGCCATTTCGTAAAGCTGTCTACTATAACAAAAAAGTATGGTCCTTTTATCGGACCGGCATAGTCAATATGTAGACGAGACCACTGTTTGACTGTCTTAGGCCATGGATTGAATTTTATGGGAGGTGCGTTTGCTACCGATGCACAGCTTCTGCACGATTTCACCATGTTTTCATTGTCTTTATCCATACCCGGCTAGTATACATAACTTCACATGAGAGTCTTCATTGTACTCATTCCTGGGTGCCCGGTATAGAAAATTTTCAAAATTTCCAAAGTTAAAACTGCGGGTATGACCACCCGTTTTCCATGTATCAATATGCCATAGCACGTTGAAAGTACATTGTTTGTTTTAATTTTCTGGTTCATTAATTCTTTTTTGATTTGATTAATGAACTTATCAAATTTTGTCTTAAATTTTATCTCCTCTTGCGTACCTGGTAGTTCTTTAACTGTATTGAATAAAACCTATTTTACGCCCATTTCTGACTTTAATGAAGCAATAACGGTCTTTTCTAGCGGTTCTATATTTTTGGTATTATTCTGGATAATCCATCCTCATGTGCAATCTCTTCGTTCCGGCCTCGACAACATAAATCATGTAGAAGTATGTGTGCTGTTTCCCATTAGGGACTTTTACCTCAACAAACCTCCTGTCGTGCCACATATGGTACAATGATTTGAAGTATTGGAATTTAATGTTTACTGAAGAACAAGAATGCTTAAAAGGGAGAAGCTGTCCCCTGGGTGGCTGAAACAAGAATCCAAGTCACACCCAGGGAAATTCTATCATTTCCAAAAAAGCCACGTGTAGAACAACATAGCTATTGCCGACTGATGAAGAGTCATTCCAGATCAGAAGGAGCAATAAGAAGGAATCCAAGTGCACAGATGCTGATGCCAGTAAACCTGCAAAACTTGCAGAAGTCTTTTAGTGTCAAAGAAAAACAAGAGTCCATGGTCCCCCGAGCAGTACGACAGGCCTGTACACCCAGTTCCTCTGTTAGAAGACTCAAAAAGGTTCTAAATGTTTCTGTATTGAATCAAAAATATTGTAGCCTTATAGCTGATTATTCATCTTGCTCAGATGGCGAGGAAGAAGTGAGTAAGACAAAAAAGAAAAAAGAAAAAAAGGAGAATGAAAACAAAATAAAAAAAAACTGACACCATTCTTCCTGATGAGAGAAATAAAGTGCAGATGAAATGGAAACCAACTGGACCCAAGATTCTGCAGCCTTCATTGAAAATGCAGCCGAAGGAAGAGCAAAAGCCCAATTCCAAAGACAAGGATTCTTCGAAAAAACCTAAAACTCACAAGAAAAAAATCAAAAACAATAAACCCTAAGAACGGACTTAAAAAATCACCTCTTCTAAATCATGCAAAAACCTTGCAACAGAAAATTCACGTCTTAATGTGCTTGAGAATAAAAAAAGCAGAGAGATAGCTCTGAAGGGACGTCGGTCAGTAGTAAGACAAACTTCGGACGTAACACCAACAGCATGAAACTTATAATATTAGTCGGACATTAAAACTTGAATTAATAAACAATTAACTTTTTTCACAGTGTATCATTTTCCTTACCACGATACAACAAAAAGTAAGTAGAATTTGGAAGATGAAAGATGATACCAGTCAAAACGGATTACCTAATCTCGGCCAGAAGACCAGACCTTATAATAATCAACAAAAAAAAAAAAGAAGAAAATTTGCAAAATTGTCGACCTTGCTCTCCCGGCTGACCACAGAATAAAACTGAAAGAATGTGAAAAGAGGGATAAGTACCTCGACTTTGCTAGAGAATTGAAAAAACTATGGAACATGAAAGTGACGATAGTACCAATTTTGATTAAAGGATTATTAAAGGGCCTGGAGGATTTGGAAGTTGGCGGCCGAGTGGAGACAACACAAACAACAGTATTATTGAAGACGGCCAGAATACTGAGAAGAGTCCTGGAGACTTAAGGAGACTTGCTGTCACCCAATCTCCAGTGAAAACTATCAGCTAACGCTGATGTGAAAATCTGTAATGAGTAATAATAATTAAAAAGTAAGTATCATGAGGAAGATGAAGGATAATGCAATTCAAAATCAATAATAATCATCATAATAATAATAATTTGAATAATAATAATTAAAAAAGCAAGTAGCATGAGGAAGATGAAGGATAATGCAATTCAAAATCAATAATAATCATCATAATAATAATGATAATATGAATAATAATTATTAATAAAGTAGCATGAGGAAGATGAAGGATAATGCAATTCAAAATCAATAATAATAATCATAATAATAATGATAATATGAATAATAATAATTAATAAAGTAGCATTAGGAAGATGAAGGATAATGCAATTCAAAATCAATAATAATAATCATAATAATAATATGAATAATAATAATTAATAAAGTAGCATGAGGAAGATGAAGGATAATGCAATTCAAAATCAATAATAATAATCATAATAATAATATGAATAATAATAATTAATAAAGTAGCATGAGGAAGATGAAGGATAATGCAATTCAAAATCAATAATAATAATCATAATAATAATAATAATATGAATAATGATAATTAATAAAGTAGCATGAGGAAGATGAAGGATAATGCAATTCAAAATCAATAATAATAATCATAATAATAATGATAATATGAATAGTAATAATTAATAAAGTAGCATGAGGAAGATGAAGGATAATGCAATTCAAAATCAATAATAATAATCATAATAATAATAATAATAATATGAATAATAATAATTAATAAAGTAGCATGAGGAAGATGAAGGATAATGCAATTCAAAATCAATAATAATAATCATAATAATAATAATAATATGAATAATGATAATTAATAAAGTAGCATGAGGAAGATGAAGGATAATGCAATTCAAAATCAATAATAATAATCATAATAATAATGATAATATGAATAGTAATAATTAATAAAGTAGCATGAGGAAGATGAAGGATAATGCAATTCAAAATCAATAATAATAATCATAATAATAATAATAATAATATGAATAATAATAATTAATAAAGTAGCATGAGGAAGATGAAGGATAATGCAATTCAAAATCAATAATAATAATCATAATAATAATAATAATATGAATAATGATAATTAATAAAGTAGCATGAGGAAGATGAAGGATAATGCAATTCAAAATCAATAATAATAATCATAATAATAATGATAATATGAATAGTAATAATTAATAAAGTAGCATGAGGAAGATGAAGGATAATGCAATTCAAAATCAATAATAATAATCATAATAATAATAATAATAATATGAATAATAATAATTAATAAAGTAGCATGAGGAAGATGAAGGATAATGCAATTCAAAATCAATAATAATAATCATAATAATAATAATAATATGAATAATGATAATTAATAAAGTAGCATGAGGAAGATGAAGGATAATGCAATTCAAAATCAATAATAATAATCATAATAATAATGATAATATGAATAGTAATAATTAATAAAGTAGCATGAGGAAGATGAAGGATAATGCAATTCAAAATTAATAATAATAATCATCATCATCATAATAATATGAACAATAATAATTAAAAAAGTAAGTAGAATGTGGAAGATGAAGGATAATATCAGTCAAAATTAATAATAATAATACGACTGGGTGGGCAAGGTGATATCAAGCTATATATTCTCTATGGATTGTTCCTTTTATGTCTATTCACTGACTTTATTTTTGTTATACTATATCAATATCTATATCTATCTATCTATATATATATATTAGCTGCCGGAGAGGAAGTGTTGGGTAAAATATTTACTTTCAAGCAAAGATATTCTAATGAGAGCAGAAAATATTCTTTTTTGAAAATCAAATCTCCGAAAGGAAAGCAAATCATATTCCACTATTTTTATCAAAATAATAATAATAATTAGAAATTATTATATATTATTATATAATAATAATTAGAAATTATATATTATCGGATTCTGGCCGATAAGCTTGGAGTAGGGATTGTCAGTCTATTGTTAGTGAGTTTGACTCTCACTGTGCACTCAATAATCCTAACCTTATGCCAGACTAGGCTAAGCTTAGTAAATGAAAACTTTCATTGGCAATGGCAAAGGCCATTGCGAATATTTACGGCTACTTGAGACTTGACCGACTGAGACTGTTTCCTATAAAGAATCGAATTGAAATTCAGATCGTGCTGAGATCATAGGAGATAGAGATCAGTTTTTCAGATATCAAGTTTCAAGTGAATTATTATAGCTAGCCATTTCGGGGAGTGCATTAAAGATATACTATGATATGAACCCACGCTTTTAGACTACAGAAATAATCAGTCCAAAATGAGGTGTGTAAAAAAAAAAGTATCGAGAATGAAGTTGTATTTACCAAACTAGACACAAACAATGAATGAAACATTCATTTTCTTCAAAATACGATTTGTGTTCAAAAATCCGGGGATTGAAGAGATCTTTACATAGACAGGAATGAGCAATGAATTAAACGTTGGTCTTCTTCAAAATACAAGGTGTGTTGAAAAAGTATCGAGACTGAAGCTGCATTTATCAAGACATAAATGAAGAATGGATGAAACGTTCATTTTCTTCAAAATACTAAGTGTGTAGAAAAAGTATCGAGACTGAAGCTGTATTTACGAAGACATAAATGAAGAATGAATGAAACATTCATTTTCTTCAAAATACGAGGCGTGTAGAAAAAGTATCGAGACTGAAGCTGTGTTTATCAAGACATAAATGTACAACGAATAAAACGTTCATTTAATTCAAAATACAAGGTGTGTTGAAAAAAGTCTCGAGACTGAAGCTGTATTTACCGAGACAGAAATAAAGAATGAATGAAATGTCCATTTTCATCAAATTACGTGGTGCATTAAAAATGTATCAAGACGGAAAGTAACAATGAATGAAATGTTAATTTTCTTCAAAATAGGAATTGTGTTAAAAGATATAATCACTGAAACTTTATTTACTCAGATAAAAATCTCTATAAATGATAATTATTCGTTACTTGAAAGCATATAGCTGCATGCAAAGGAAATTTATTTATTATTAGATAGAAATAGTTATTCGTTACTATATATGTATGAATTATCAGTATTCGGTTCTAACATTTGAAACTACGAGGCGCGTCTGGTATTTGAGGACGCATATAAAGTAAGTAAAGTTGGCGACCATAGTCGAGGGTAACCTGAAGGCTCCCTTTTCGATAGCTACTACACCAATGTGTAGGGGAGGGCGCTACTCCTTCCCTGGATTGCTCTACTTTACCCTTGATCCGTACCTTATAATGCTGAGTGTTAAGCAAGGAGGCATCAAGTACCATTTTTTGAGTCTTTGGTATGACTCGACCTGGGATTGATCCCAGGTCTCCCGGGCCATTGGCGAACACTCTAACCCCTAGGCCAATGTCCAGTACATATATTGTACACATATATTGTAGATTAATACTGTTTTTATCAACTTTTACTGCTTTTATTATTCAGAAATTAATAATGATAGACAAATGTTTGAATACAGTACCCGATGTAAAATGAGATAATTAAGTTTATTTATTTGTATATATATATATATATATATATATATATATATATATATATAATGTTTTTAATAACTTATTAAAATACACATATCTAATTAATATGAAATGAGAAGGCATGCTGTGATTGTGTCATTAAAGGCTGATCATGGGGATTTTGATATTGTACGTTTTCTCAGAGTTGCAAGATCGTTTGTCCACAAGGTACGTAAAGAGTTAGAAAAAGAAAATAACAAATCCTACGTGATGAAGGGAGGTCAATTTATGTCTGAAAAATCAAAAGAAAACCGCTTAAACGGATTCTAAAGACTTAAACAAACTCAAAAATCCTGCAGAAGCAAGAATGGATAGTTGATAATCTGTACGACCACATCAGCCCCAACATTTGGCCTCCAAATTCTCCAGATCTCAATCCACAAGACTATTATGCGTGGAGCGTTGTTGAGAAGGAGGTTAATGAACATCCCTATTACACCAAAGACTCTTTAAAAGCTGCTATAGTTCGAGTAATGTCTGACATAAATAAGGAACAGTTAATCAGAACTTGCAACTAATTTCCTCCTCGTATAGAGGCAATTATTGGTGCTAGTGGTGATTTTATTGAATAAAATTAATCAACCTTTTGCTAACCTCCATGCTTGTTATTTGTTGTCAAATACAATTATCTTCTTTTTTCTATAAGTTTTTTTCTAATTCATAAAAGCTGTCCTGAAATACCAGCTGTGACCTATATATAACTTTGGAAATTGTTTTTATTAAGAATTATTCCTTGAACTTCTAATTGTGTATTGAGGATTATTAATATTACTACTTGAGAGTTTTTCACACCAGTGTTAGCTGAGGATCTTTCACCGAAATCTGAGTGACTGTAGGTCTCCTCAAGTCTCCAGGACTCTTCTCAGTATTCTGGCCGATCTTAGTAATGCTGGTCTCGATGGTCTCGGCCCGTCCTCCTATTTTCAACACTTCGAATCCCCTTACCAATCCTTTTTCGAACCGTTCCGAGTGCACGAATTATAATTGGTATCACTGTCACGTTAATGTTCCATACCTTTTTTTGTTCTCTGGCAAGGTTTTAGTACTTGTCTCTGTTTTGTTTTTTGTTTTTTTGTTTTTAATCTGTGGTGCGCCGGGACGGTGGGTTATCTTTTTTGTTAAATATATTATTTTACTCATTTGATAGTTTTTCACATCAACTGACGGTTTTCCATTGGAGTCTGAGTGACAGCAAGTCTTCTCATTAATCACGTCACTTTTATTTTATTTCATTTTACTGTATAATCAAATATTTTTAGTTTTGAATCATTTGAAATAGTTTCCGTATAATTTCAGAGTAGTCTATACCTAACGAGAAAATTATTTTCATTTTTCTTTTTAATAAGTTCGTGAATTTTCGAGAAAAAAAACACAAAATAAATTCCAGCATTAAAACTGACATCAGACAACCAAATACCTACAAATCAATTCATTAACAAATATATAAATTGGAAAGTGACAGACGCTCCGATTCCTGAAATATGAAGGCATTTAATACCAAAAAAAAAAAAGACCTAATCAAGTAAAAACGTTGCCATATATAAAATTGTCGCCTAAAATTGCTCTTATTCCGTTGGCAATAAAATTAGTGTTGACGAATATCATGATTTTGATTATATGGATATCGATCATCACTGTCATAATAAAAAAAAAGAAACATCAATAATATGATGGAGCAAATCTAGCGATAAAATAATCGTATTAATGAAGAATGTATCGACCCAGTGATGTACAAAAAAAAAAAAACTCCAACCAATCAAACAAACAAAAATCACTGTAATAAGACGAAAAAAAAAAAAAAAAAAAAAAAAAAAAGAAAAACCATCAATCATCAAACATACGGTGAGCTGAAAAAGCTGAGAAAAATGAAGGTGATAGATATACAAATTGTAATTGGTATACGGTTTCCAAAAGTTTTGATAAAAAGACTGGAGGAATTGGAAATTAGAGGAAGAATCGAGACCAACTAGATAACAGCAGTGTTGAGATCAGCTAGAATACTGAGAAGAGTCCTGGAGATCAGAAGAGACTCGGTGTTACTCAAACTCCTGTGAATGACCACCAGCAAACACTAAGTACCTCGACCTTGCTAGAGAATTGAAAAAGCTGTGGAACATGAAAGTAACGATTGTGCCAATTGTGATTGGTGCGTTAGGCACAGTAACTAAAGGATTATTAATGGGGCTGGAGGACTTGGAAGTTAGCGGACGGGTAGAGACTATCCAAACGTCAGCATTGCTAAGAACGGCCAGAATACTGAGACGAGTCCTGGAGACTTGAGGAGACTTGCTGTCACTCAAACTCCAGGGAAAAACCATCAGCTAACACTGATGTGAAAAACTCTAAACGAGTAAAATAATAATAATAATAATAATAATAATAATAATAATAATAATAATAATCAACAAAAAAGAGAACTTGGAGAATTGTAGACTTTGCTCTCCCGGTTGACCACAGAATAATACTAAAAGAAAGCGAAAAGGAGGATAAGTACATGGACCTTTCCTGGGGGAAATAAAAGTGGAACAGGAAAGTGACGGTGGTACCTATTGTAATTGATGTTCTTGATACAGTCACCAAAGGATTGCTACAAGGACTAGAGGACTGAGAAATAAGAGGACGAGTGGAGACCATCCAAACTGCTGCATTATTAAGAACGGCCAGAATACTGAGAAGAGTCCTGGAGACTTGAGGAGACTTGCTGTCACTCAAACTCCTGTGAAAGACCATCAGCGTTAGCTGATGTGAAAACCCCCCTCAAGAAGTAAAAATTTCCAATAATAATGATGAGTGTAAAATCAAGAAAAATATAACTGAGTAAATCTACTGAGAGAATAATTTTAATAATGAAGGGCGGGGGGGGGGGCGATGTTGAATGTTTCGGTAAAGAGCAGCTATAATAATAGTGAAAATGTTTCTTCGAAAGATAAATCCAGAGATATATCATTGTTCAAAGCACTGTATATTCGCTAAAATATTACAATAATACTGAATTCCACAGAAGATGTCTTTAACAAGTTAAAAGTTTAAAATCAACTTTCATTTTTATTCTTATCTGTCAGAATTTCGTGCGTCTACTTCACAACCTTTGTATCCTGTGTATGACACTTAACTAGATCCGATGGTAAGGCTCTTATTCTGAAGCCCTGGTTTGTGTCGAATATCCCGTTATTGCCATTACTTCCTGGTTCACTCTGACCCGGAGCAGTAGTACCAGTTACGGTACCATCTATCAGTCAAATCGATATGTTTAAAAATTATTTGGTTGGTTGGATTGCGTTTTTTTGGCATATCAAACCTTGTGGCTTATTTAATTCCAAATCCTATCAGCCCAGTAAGCTGGGACTGTAGAATACACTGACTGCATCACTGCTGAGTGTTAAGACCCCAATCCACGAACGAATGTCCAAGATATGACACTAAACAATCTGATAGTGAGGCTCTTGTAAGCTCTGGTGAATATGAAGTACCTCTTCATTGCTATTGCTCTCAAGTCCACTCTGACCCGGAGTGGAAGCACCTGATAGAGCCCTATCTATGGTTTAAATAAAACTATTTGACATCTAAAATGTGTTAACAAATAACTGATACGAAACTGAATTGTTAGAAATAGAACTGTTGGGCCATTTAACTGTAAGTGAATGATGTTTACAAGAATTGATAAGGATACATGGCAATACTTGAAAATATTTCACTGTATAAAAATAATATCAATATTAGTGGGAAAACAAATTATCCACAACAACTCTTAAATATGTATATCTATTTAAATATGTGCAAATAAATGATTGATGTCAGATTGTTACTGTTACATACTTGAAACCATTTAACTGTGGGCAAAAAATGAACCTAGGATCATTTAAAAGTGTTATCAACAAAATGTCCCCAAATCCTATATTTGATATATGAATTGGGGATTTGGTATTAACTTACCATGGTTGATATACCATAAAACCAAAGAAAACCAAACCAAATTTTTTCTTGCGTACAGTTAAATATTTTCAAGTATTGCTATTCAATTTTAGTAATTCTATTATCAA
Organism: Sepioteuthis lessoniana; assembly: GCA_963585895.1. NCBI lineage: Eukaryota > Metazoa > Mollusca > Cephalopoda > Myopsida > Loliginidae > Sepioteuthis > Sepioteuthis lessoniana. The sequence goes on from CAUZXS010003390.1 coordinate 42,927, forward strand.
GTATTCCTATCAAATTTGAATGATTTGCACACATCCATAGTAAATCACAAAACGGTTCCATTTGACCCATGAATACAGCCCTCGTAGGTACTACCAATTTGCATCTGAGTGGACCCGGGAGTAATATTATTAAAAGGGTCACCCCACATTCCTCCATCCATCAGATGCACTTTAGTGCAAAATCTAGAACATACATTATAAGGTCTTTACTCCTCTATGGGTTAGAGTGTTCGTCAATGGCCCGGGAGACCTGGGTTCAGTCCCAGGTCGAGTCAACCAAAGACTAAAAAAATGGCACTTGATGCCTTCTTGCTTAACACTCAGCATTATAAGGTATGGATCAAGGGTAAAGTGGAGCAATCCAGGGAAAGGAGTGGCACTCTCCCCTACAACTTGGTGTAGTAGCTATCGAAAAGGGAGCCTTCGGGTCACCCTCGACTTGAATCGCCAACTTTACTTTTTACTTACTCTTCTGCAAAAGTACAGTTGGCATAAATCATTTGTGTTAGATAGGAATACTTGAAACCATATTACAGAATGCAATTATATTAAATTATATGAAACTATTATTAAGGATTATTAAAACCACATAAGCGTTTGCAAACAGAAGATTAATAAATAATGCTAGTAACTGTAAACGATATAATTATCTATAGATCATGAGTATTCGATAGGAATATTTGATAACTTATCATAAACTGTGTACAAACAAATAATAAACAAATTGCAGTTAAGAATATAATAAACATTGAATATATAATTATGATTACAATGAGATATTTAGAAATGTATCAAATTTCGGCTTTAAGTAACCCATAAAGAGTTGATATGCCGTTAATCAAACCTAAACCTAATTTGATAAATGTTCTTAAAATCAATTTTATACAAAAAAACAACTAAATTTTCTTTCTTTTTTTTACTTCTCTTTAGAAGTTTGTGAACAAGCAAAAATGATTTTTCATCAAAAATCTTTCAGCATTATTATCAAAAATTTCTCGAAATTTCGCGTTATATCATTTAATCGGCTTAACTTTAACGTGCTCTTATGTCTGTAAATTACTGGATTTAATTAGATCGACTGATAGATTAATAATAATAATAATAATAATAATAGATTGAACAGACTGGAAGTTACATACATATGAACAACAAAAAAAAATAGATCAATAGATGAATAGACACGGACAAAATGAGATAGATAGATAGATAGATATGAACAGACTAAGATAGATAGATAGATAGATAGATTTGAACAGACTAAGATAGATAGATAGATATGAACAGACTAAGATAGATAGATAGATAGATAGATAGATATGACCAGTCTAAGATAGATAGATATTAACAGACGTTGATATGGTTTGATCCGGTTTCTTTTTTAATGTAATACTATAGACCAAGTTGAATATTTAAATTTCGAAAATAATAATGTGACTCTGTCATTAAGATACGAAAAAGTCTTTGTTTGGACCCAATATTTCTGGTAGTCCTAGGCAAACGCGAGGAGAGAGAGGAAGACCGTGTAAGGGTTTATGAACGAATCTCACTTGCAGCTACAAAGAGACACACCCCCATGACCGATTCGCACCTATGTCTAACCCAACTTGTCTCTTCGGGTTTCAAATCTCAACTCCTCTTTAATCCAAAATTACATTTCTTATATAATACCTTCTTAATTATTGCACCAGCAAGTCCTATTAGAACACATGTCATTAACATTTATTTCTTAACGCCGGTCGACAGGCCTTAATTTGTTTATTATCCAAATCCTGTCTTTCCTAACTTTATTTTGACATGACGTGTTTAAACCTGTGCACGCGTTTGACCTTTGCAAGGAACTACACTTACAGTCAAAGATGTGTAAACAGTCCCCCATCTCACATAACTAAATGATAAAATAATTTATATAATCAATCAGTAATCAAATAATATAATTAATAAACACCCTAATTATTTTACATTAATGGCATATCGTGGATTATTTAATATTGGAGCCAGCCTTATAGAAAAACAGAAGTGGTATTATTTAATCAATATCAGGGGAAATAAAGGGATTCAAACCTTTTATAAGGGTATTAGATCAAAAGTAAATGCAACGAGGCGATTGGACTTCGAATTCGCTCACTATGATGTCGGAGTCAAGCACACTAGCCTCAAAATGTATGTGAAAAAACTTAGAGAATGGTTATTGATTGACAGACTGGGATTGACAGTTATGATTAGGTTGAGATAGATACATACATAGGAATAAAATGTAATATATCAATAGATAGATAGATTTAAGCAATAAGAGCTATCTGATGGAATAATGATATATAATTTTTTTCTGTATTATCATCAGCGAAGTTCTCGAAAAAGTAAAACATTATATTATTTAATCGGCTGAGAAATAATGTGCATGTATATCTCTAAAATACCGAGTGAATTAGATTGCTTGATAGACTGATGCATACATTTGAACAAAAAGCAATTGACTGATCAATAGATAGATAGATAGAGAGATATGAAAAGACAGAGAGAGATACATACTTATGAACAATAAATGCTTGCAAGCTCAATTGGCAAACGCACTATCAGATAGATAGAATAGACTCAGATAGATAGACAGATAGATAGATGTAAAGGCTGAATTAGATAGATAGATAGATAGATGTAAAGGCTGAACCATATAAATAGGTAGATAAATAAATTGATAGATAGGGACTCAACAAATAGATAGATAGATAGATAGATAGATTTTGAAAGTTGAATCAGATAGATCGATCGATAGATAGATAGTTGTAAAGGCTGAATGAGATAGATAGGTAGATAGATAGATCGATAGATATAGACTTAACAGATAGATAGATAGATAGATAGATAGATAGATTTGTTAGCATGAGATAAATATGAATAGATAGATAGATAGATAGATAGATAGATAGCATGACAGATAGATATGAATAGATAGATAGATAAATAGATGGATAGACTTGTTATCATGACAGATAAATATGAATAGATAGATAGATAGATAGATTTGTTTGTATGACAGATAAATATGAATAGATAGATAGATAGATAGATAGATAGATAGATCATTTTGTAATTTCGGACTCGTAAAATCCACTTTTATCCACGTCTAAATTTTGTGAGAATGTATTCAACTGGAAACTTCTTTCTTCTTTTTCCACTTTGCGAAAATGTATTATTCAAACACAACAAGTGCTAAAGTGAGTGTTTTATCGCAAAAAAGAATGAGAGGTCTCTCTTTCGAAATGAAGACAACAATAGCATCAATAGAAAATCAATAATTCTCATGTGTTCAATTTCAATGAACTTTATGATTCTAAGTGCTTAAAATGTTAAGAAGATTTTGTCATCTCGTTAGCTTGTCAAAATGAAGCCAAATTATTTTGTAATGAAGAAGGCGGCTCAATATAATGCTATAGAAGGTTTGGCTTGAGGATCCTCACCTCAAGATAGGGTGTTCGAGCTTCATTGGATGACAAATACCTGTTGTTTTATGCCAAAATTCAGCGAAGCTAAACATGTGCAAACTACTTTAGACAAAAATTATGGAATTATCATCTTTGAAAGAATGTTTAGTGATTTTTTTTTTAATGTTGTAGTAAAGAAACTAATGGCTAATAAGAAGCAACTCATTTTATTCAATAGCAGATCAATCTGGTTACATTGAATATATTTTGTATCCTTAAAAGGGATACAATCAGACAAGGTGGTAGTTGAGTTGAAAGGAACAGTCAACACGTTGGGAGAATAAAAAAAAGGTTTTATGGCAAAAGTGATACAATAAGAAATACAATGGTTGGTTTGGTGTGTTGGGTTTTATGGCATATCAACCTTTCTAGGTTATTTATCGCCAAATCCATTTTTATGAAAATAATCTGTTCTATTTCAAACAATTCAGTTTAGCATAAGTACACAGTTTAATTGTCAAAAATATTTCCATTTCAAACTATTCAAGCAGTTATATTTAACAACTCAGTTAAGTGTAAATACAGTTTTAATGTCGAAAAACAGTTCTATTTCAAATAATTCAGTTAAGCATAAGCATGCAGTTTAAATGTAAGTACGGTTTAATTTTCAAAAACTTTTCTATTTCAAGCTTTTCAGTTTACTCAAACAATTCATTTTAGCATAAGTATGCTGTTAGTTCTATTTAACCCATAGATAGGGCCCTATCAGGTGCTAGCACTCCGGGCCAGAGTGGACCTGGGAGCAATGGCAATGAAGGGGTACTCCGCATTCGCCAAAGCTCCAGCACTACTGGAACCTCACCATCAGATTGTTTAGTGTCATATACAGGACACTCGTTGGGTGGGGGTCTTACCCCTCTGCAGAGAAACAGTCAGTGTATTCTACAGCCCCAGCCAACTGGGCAAAAGAAATACAAGAAATAGTGAGGCACACTATTAATCTCCGAAGCAAGGACAGTTATTTGTCTCTGCCTCCTACCAGACAGGACTTGACACAAGGTCAAATGACCCGAAAGTCAGATTATTGTGAGGATTAGGGAAAGGGAAAGTCGGGCACGAGCCGACGCTCGAGCCCTGCTTGACTATGCTAGTCATCAGCCCACTTAGTGCAATGTGGGCCTGATGAGACTACCTGGACATGGATCCAAACATAAGTCTATGCACGGAAGGCACCTCTGGTGGTGTAATGGTTAGCAAACTAGACTAGCAAACCTACACGAGTAAGTTCGAGTTTCATTGGCCTTGTGCTACATCGAGTTTCATTTGGCCTTGTGCTACATCGAAGCAAAGAGCTTCGTAAATTACTACAGTGTGGAGACGAAAGGCGAGTCGGACTTTTCCTCGCCTCAACTCAGACCCAAAGGCTGAAGGTCGACGTAGGCCTTTGGGCGAAGCACTGTTTGTCCGCGAGTGCCGAAAGGCCCTTCGTAACTTTCTTGGGTCCAGTGACCTTTCATGGCCTCGGAAAGAACTGTATCGGGAATTAGTGGTGGGTTCCGCTTCTGATCCTCTCAGCGAGCGGCACGGCTGGACGGCGGGGGAGATCCGTTCTCAATGGAATTGGGCGCCAGGATCGAGCTTCTTGAACAACTCCGAGTTCTCGCTCACCTGGCGACTTGCACGGAATGCGTTGCCCCTTCGCGACTTGAACTACAAAGCGGGCCTGGCAGACATGCCTGATTGCTCTCGCTGCAGCAGTGGGTTGGAAGAAACGGCTGAGCACGCCTTCTACTACTGCGAGCGAGTCCGCCCGTTTTGGGATCACGTCGGGGAGTGGACGGCTCGCATCGAACCCAAAAAGTTTGTGCTGCTCGACGTTGGTTACGTCGTAGACAACGTTCTTCCTCCGTTTCATGGTGAGAAGCGTGTGGTGTTTCTCGCGATCCTAGCTGTAGCCCGAATGGTGATTTGGACGACGCGAAACAAGGGATTGTATGACGATGCAAGCTTTTCTCATCGTGATCTGGTTTTGTATTTTCGGCATCAGCTGAGGGTCAAAATCAGATGCGATAGAAAACGCTTGGATCGCTTAACATTCAGCAAAAGGTGGGTGACTGCAGCGAGCCTGGTCGTACGAAAGGGGGCAATGTTGGAGTTATCCTTCCCTCCTCTGAAGGTGGCCTAGCTGAAGCCGGGGGCTTTTTGAGCTCAAGTCTACTTTTGCTGGAGAACGCCGGCTAGTGTCAAAGCCACCAGCAAATTAATGCAGTCGACTTCATCCCCGGAGCAAAGACAGGTATAATGCCATATTCACTGTATATACAGTCACTCCACATAACAGAAAGGGGATGTGAGGTATTCCATTGGAACAATATGCCATATACAAAATTGACTAAATTTAGTGGTATAATTTTTTCTAAGCTATGCAGAGGAAAATATTATGGAATAGCCAAATTTTAAGGAAGAAATAAAATGATCAGGGAATTTGCATTCGTAAAAAACACCAGTTGATGCCTTGATATGCAAATTGGTTGGTTGGTTGTTTAGGTTTTATGGCATATCAACCTTTGTAGGTTATTTAACGCCAAATCCATTTTTATACAAATAATTATATTTCAAACAAATCAGTTTAGCATAAGTACGCAGTTTAAATGCAAGTACAATTGTGAAAAGCATTTCTATTTCATGCTATTCAGTTTTGTCAAGCAGTTCTAATTCAGCTAATTCAGTTTAGTATAAATACAGATTTTGTTTACACACAGTTAAATGTCAAAACAGTTCTATATTAAACAAATCAGTTTAGTGTAAGTAAATTTCCATATAAAAAACAGTTCCATTTTAAATAATTCAGTTTAGCATAACCACGCAATTCAAATGTAAATACGGTTGAATTGTCAAAAACAGTTCTATTTCAATCTATTTAGTTTAGTTAAACAATTCAGTTTAGCATAAGTATGCCGTTAGTTCTATTTAACCCAAAGATAGGGCCCTATCAGGCGTTACTTCGCCGGGCCAGAGTAAACCTGGGAGCAAATGCAATGAAGGGGTGATCCGCATTCCCCAAAGGCCCACCATCACTGCAATCTCACCATCAGATTGTTTTGTGTCATATACAGGACACTCGTTTGGAGTCTTACCCTTCTGCAGAGATGCAGTCGGTGTATTCTACAGCCCCAGCCGACAGGGCAAATACCAACGTGAAGAATTTTAAAGAAATCTAACTTTTCATAGTTTGTTCATTTCTGTTTAGGTAAATACTGCTTCAGTTTCGGTTCTTTTTAAACACAGCTTCATATTTTAAAAAAACAAAAAAAAAAAACAAACAAACAAACAAAAAAAAACAACAAACAAACAAACAAACAAAACAACTAACGTTTCATTCATTGTTCATATCTGTATAGGTAAATACAGCTTCCATCTCGGCCCTCTTACATCTCAGTTCGTATTTTGAAGAAAACTAACGTTTCATTCATTGTTCATTTCAGTTTAGGTAAATACAGCTTCAATCTCAGCTCATTTTGAACCTACCTTGTATATGTAATGATGCCCATTTGCTTACGCGCATGCGTTGGTGTTTTTTTCCTTTGAAGAAGTCACGAAATGCTTTCGCAGAAAAATTAAGGTCAAGGTAGATATACATTTTTCTTATCAATTTTCTCACGATTTTACAACATTTTTTTTCTATTTACACTTTTATCAGTTTGAAGAGAAATACACTTACTTCATTTAAATTTTTTAGCGCTCTTTTTTTCTTTTAATTTCTTTCTTTCATCAAAATATCGTGATCTCTCTCTCTTTCTTTCTCTCTCTCCCTTTCTCTCTCTCTCTCTTCTTTGTACTTTTTATTAACCTCTATTTTATTAAAAAAACTTTTCTCTTTCTTCTAAAATATCAGCTTTTATACTTCTTTCCGTTTCTCTAACAAAATGCAATCGTTCTCATTCTCTTGTGATTTAGCCCAATGCTGGGGTTGTTGAATACGCCGATTACATCTCTGCTGTTGGGTAAGACCGCCCCACGAGTGTCAAGGATAAGATACTAAACTGCATCTTCGGCCCCAGTCCTGGAACTTCGGGAAATATTGAGTACCCCCAGGATAGCCATTACTCCCAGGTCCACTCTGAAACGGGAACCATCTATGAGTCAAATCGAACTGTGTGCAAAAATGATTGATTGAATTATTAATGTTATATAGCACACATAAAACCATTTAGATATTCAAACGAATGAGGTATGTTGAATAACATTAATAAAGTTGAATAGCAATACTTCATCATCATCATGCCATGCTATCAGCACGGATATGCCTGCTGTATGTAGGTTCGAGCTGATCGTCCTGCCTTTGTTCGTCCATGTGAAAGGGTCCACAGGAGTACATCACTTATGAGCTCGTCCCTACTTCTGTAGCAGTGTCCCGCATGTCTGGTTTGTCTAATTTTGATAGTTTTTGTGATGGATGGTCGGTGGCCGTACAGCTGATGCTTTGTGGGGTGCTGCGTCCAGGACTTGTTCAATATTGCTCGCAACATTCTTGTGTAGTTTCCGTCAAGCTTTGTCTCCAGACGTTTAGTTAGCGTCTATGTAGTGCATCCATATAGCAGTATCGATACGATCGTTGCCCGGAAGAAACTATGTTTTATTTTATCGGTCAGGTCTGACTTCCATATGACCGATCGCCTATCAATAGCTGTCCATGCTTTCGCTAGTCATGTGTTCATGTCTGTCTCGGTTGATGAGACACTGCTTTCTAGGTGGGTGAACTTGTCTACTAGTTTCAGAGAGCTACTGTTTAGTGTGGAGATGTCGGCTGTTTGATTAAAGCACATATATTTCATCTTGTGTGCATTGACATGGAGGCCAATGCCTACACCAGCTCGTTCCAGATTATGTAGCAGGGTTTCGGTTTGGGTGGGTGCATTTGCCAGAAGCGCTATGTCGTCGGCGTAATCGGCACCAGTAATTGTTTTTGCCGGGTACCTTCTGCTTTGTTTGCTTGAAACCATTTTCTTTGATTTTATCAATAGATGTTCTAAGCAATACTTAAGACCATTTAACAATGTGGTAAAATTAAATTATTAGTATTACATAGTTATACTTTGAACCATTTAACTGTGTGCAAATAAAACAATTCTCGTTTGCGACACTTAAAACCACTTTACTTTAAGGGGTCAAGTTATTGATATTTAATAGAAGTATAAGCGTTGGACAGTAAAGCTTAAAACCATTTAATTCTATGCAAACGAATTAACTCTCACTCATTTAAAAATAAAATTATCTGCAAACTATTCGCTTACAAATCATGTATGTATATTCATTTAACTGTGTGCAAACGAATAAGTTCTGGCTTGTTTAAAAGGTTATCTACAAAGTATTCGTTTACAAATTGGAGGTGCGCGTAGTGTAATGGTTATCGTCGTAGGAAATGGACACGGCAACACGAGTTCAAATCCTGAACGAGACTGATTGCATTTCCTAGAGCACTAAAACCCTTGGGAAAGGTATGAATTCAATTAATCTCCCTCTAGCTATGGGCAAATAATGGGGCAGACTGGTTTCTTCAGCCTTGTTTAGGCAACTAGTCTAGGAGAAGGAAAACTCTGAATTCAAACCTATTAGGATCCGCTTAAAAATTGACCTTGTGTCATATCCTGTCCGAGCGGAGGGGTTGGTAAATATGCTTAACAACTTGTATATATTTGATCTATGTTTAAACAGGATTTGGTATTGAATCACCAACAAGGGTTGATATGCCATAAAATCCACCCAACCTAACTTAGCCTCTTGCGCTTACTTTTTAGTCTCTATTGAATTTTTATCCACTCCCCTTTTTTATCTACCTCCCCTTTTCTCTGACCCTGTAGCACTATATGGGTGGCCTGCCAAGCAGACGATTCCTTCGTCTGTTTTGGCGCGAAACCAGACAAAAAGGATTTTTGGATCTGAAATCTCGCCGTATCCGGAAGCGGTAAGGGGACGCGAAAGAGAGTTGGTTAGACAAAGGAGCTGAGAGGCAGTTGGCGACGGGACAGCAGGGAAGCGAGTCAGCAGAAGAGTTGGCGTGGAACCACGGACAGATGCAGTTGACTCCAGAGACAGTAGCAGAGAAGATAGGGTCCAGCGAAGAAGATTGAGTCAAGATGTCGGCATTCCAGTTGCTTTGTGGAATTTTCGCTAGTAACCCACGTTAGCGTTAGTCCGCACATGCATGCAGTGTTACATACTCTCCTGCTCTGGTTAACCCCAAGCTTTGTTCGTGTTTGTTCGTTTGTTCTTCTATTTTCTCCTGTCCCCCCGATCGTATTCTTGTAGTGGAAGAAATGTGCGTTACCCCCCTCGAACCACTAGTTGATCACCGGTCGGCCAAGAAGCGAAATGGTTAGAAGACTGATGTAAAGCGTGAGGGGGAGAGGGGCGTATCGTTACAACTCATTACAATCTCTTTTTTCTTTCATGTTCACGAGTATCTCTCTTTCTTTGAAAAAAAATCAGGTCTCTTTTGTGTATTATATTCTTGTTCCTCTTCTGTTTAATCTCTCTCTCTCTCTCTCTCTCTCTCTCTCTGCTTTCTATATTCTTTGGTTAGATATCATTGCGAAACTCCAGTTGTACTGTTACGTTCACTTCTCAGACGAGTACCCTTGGGAACAGTATAAACTCCATTTTTACCTCAGGTATGAAGTTAAATAGTATCATTGCTGTTCATCATTTGTATTAAACCATTTCAAACATAGCTATCAAACTCTAATAATTCTATCTAATATTAATTATTTGTTTGCACACAGCTAAATAGTTTCAAGAATTACGTTTTTTGCCCAGTCGGCTGGGATTGTATAATACACGGACTGCTTCTCTGCAGAAGGGTAAGACACCCACCTCCCAACGAGTGTTCTAGATATGACATTAAACAATTTGATGGTGAGGTTCCAGTAATGCTGCAGCTTTCGGGAATGCAGAGTACTCATTCATAGCCATCGCCCTCAGGTCCACTCAGACCCAGATTGGTAGAACCTGATAGGGTCCTATCAATGTGTCAAACTAAACTACGTATTTATACTAAACTGAACTGTTTGAAATAGAAGTGTTTTTGACATTTAACTGTAAACAAAAACTATTCTTATACTAAACTAGTGTATGGTGGTAAGGAAAAGATACATAGTAAATAAAGTTAATTGTTTATTAACTCAAGTGTTACAATCTGACAAGTATTATATGTCTCGCGCTAACACCAACGGTCTAACGTCCGAAGTTGGTCTTATTACTGACCGATGTCCTTCAGAGCTATCCCTCTGCTTCACTTTCTGCTTCCTTCTGTCTCGCCTGCTTAAGAGACACGGCGTCTTTTATACTTCCACGATACCGGAAGTCACATGGTACGAGCCACTATACAACATAAACTGAATTGTTTGAAATTTAACTCGGCGTTAAATGATCCGAAAAGGATTGATACGCTGTAAAAGCCAACCAACCAACCAACCAACCATTTGTTAGCTAATTAGTTGTAATAATGCTGTTCAATATTATTAATAATCCTTTTTAATGGGACGACCTCATGGCGTAATGGCTAAAGTGCTGGCCTGCAGGTTCGAACTCCAGTCGTATTATTACGTTCACTTTCGAACTAATATTCTTAATGAAGACATGAACCGCCCTTTCCCTTCAACTATGCGTTAAATAGTATCACTGCTATTTTTCTACACACATATCTTTTGCGTTAAATTATCCAGGAAGGTTGATATACCATTAAACAAAAACAAAAACAAACCCATGCATCGGTGCCATTTTTGTTACCGTCGAAAAAAATCACCAAGTCCAAATTCTGAAAGGAGCTATTTGCGTTTCACTTTGGGCTAATTTACTATGAAAGGCATGAAATCTAGCTCCTTGAATATGAATAAAATAGTTGGTCGGACTGGATTCTCTCTTCTACGTAGGGAAATTGGTATTCGAGAAGGACACTCTGAATTCAAAAACTGAGGAAATTTGTTTGAAGAATCTGTAGCACTGTATGGCACTATTCATCTGTTATCAGTGCCTTCTGTGAGATGTTCTCGTAGTGTAATGGTTTAAGCGATGGCCTGCGAGATCGTAGTAAGCGAGTTCGTACTCCAGTCGCGCTATTACGTTCACTATCGGACACATTCTCTTGGGAAAGGTATGAACCCCCTTATCCACCCAGCTATGGGTTAAATAGTACCACGATTGTTCTTCAAGAACAATGGCTTTGGCATTCAATAACCTACAAAAGTCAATATTCCATTAAACAAAGAGAACAAACAAATGCCTCCTGAAAACATGGATGGTTTTGCAAAAAGCATTCACCGCTAAAAACAAATCACCTGTGTAGTTCATTTGTTGAGCTTGGCTTGGTTTTATAGTCCCCGCCAATGGTTGGTTGGATTTCAGGGCATATCAACCCTTGATGGTTACCTAATGCCAAATTCTGTTTTACATATATTTGTTAGTCATATAATGTTGAAAAGAATTATTAGTGATTAATAGCAATACTTTGAACTACTTCCCTATGTGCAAGAGTTTGATAGCAATGTAGCATATCCAGATACAGATATGTAAAAGGTACACAGAATGTTCATAACATATATACATAGAACATAGGAATCCCGAAACACGAAAAACACGTAACGACTTCTTAGTTCGGGTACGAAACCTTTTATTACTGTTGGGTATCACCTACCCTGTTCCATCTGCCATATATGGCAGTAGCGGAGATCAATCTGGGAGTAAGCCTACGAGTCAGACCAGAAGAGCCGTTCCTATTGTTGAAGTATATCATTACTCTATCACTAATCCTATGTTCTTATTACTAACAGTCTCTCTCTCTTGTAAATACTCTTTCCTGTAAATATAACTATTTTCCTCACATATCGTGGTTTGTCTTATTATTACTACTACTTGTGTTCACTAACCAGAACATAACAATTACCTTTGAGTTTAAAGGTTCTTCGACATAAGGAGAGGGATACGCATTCTATTCTATGCTGGTTTTTCCATCTGTCCCACCCTACAACACGTGCGCACCCGTTGCAAGGCCACTGTCCTGGCTTCGGGGAGCTAGCGAAAGTCAACCGTCTTCTTCCGAGCCAAGAACTCAACTCAACTGACTTTTTTCAAGTACCCCAAAATCCTCTGCGTATGCTTCCGGTGCATGACGTCATTCACATCTGGTCAAATTTTCTTTCTGGGATTTTTATTTTGACATCTGTGAACGACACATCCTCCCCCCGCGCGCGTCAACACCTGTGCTCAAGTTTGCACCAAACTAACCCTTGTGCTTAGTTGAAATGTTCTCAGCCTAACAAAAGATAAATAAAACTAAATCCCTCGGCCATTATATTACAGGAATACTTGTAACCATTTAACTGTGTAAAAGTAATACTTAACTGTGTACAAACAAATTAGCTCTTTTGTAGAATAAAACTGCCTATAAACAATTTACTTACAAATAATAGATGTATATCCATTTAACTGTCAGCAAATAAATCACTAATGTTTAATAAAATTTTTTAAGCATCTAACTGTGTGCCAACAAATGATCTCTGCTTTGTTTTTAAATGCTATCTAGAAACTATATTTACAGATCTTATTCATTGGTTCGCTCGCAGTTAAATGATTCCAAATATTGCGATTTAATATTCACAATTCAGTTTAACATCAGTTATTTGCTTGCACACAGTTAAATGGATATTCAGGTATGACTTGTGAATGAATAGTTTCTTGGTAATTTCATTGATAAAAAAGAGTAACATGTTTGCACCCGATTAAGTATTTCTATAGTCTGCTCTCAGTTAAATGGTTTCAAGTATTGTTACCCAACATTAATAATTCCATTTAATATCTCTCATTTGTTTATGTACAATGAAATAGTCAAACAGTTCTATTTGACCCATAGATAGAGACTCTAACAGTTACTACTACTCTGCGTCAGGGTGGACTTCGGAGTAATGTCAATGAAGGAGTACTCCTCATTCCCCAAATTCAATCAACAATGATGGAAAAACTCTATAAAACATAATATATATATATATATATATATATATATATATATAAGTTTCCAGACTTTTTTTTAGTACAGGCATTTAAAATCGTCGTAGACTCTTGAAAATTCAGTATCTTATTGTTATACAACTTATGATGTGACTGACCAATTTTTATGATTTCACGTTCAAATGAACAGTAACAGCAGCAATTGGAATACACCCTACTAAACACAGATTGTCACAGCTGGTGAATTTCAAAAATGCAATCAGGACGTGAGGACACTTTAGAAGAATGATATGCAATAAAATTCTGTTTTAAACTTGGAAAAATGCCACAGAAACGTATGGAATGCCCCAGACTGCTTTTGGACCATCTGGTATGAATCGAACATCAGTTTCTGAGTGACATAAGCGATTCATCTGTTATCAGTGCCTTCTGTGAGATGTCCTCGTGGTGTAATGGTTAAAGCGATAGCCTACGAGATCGTAGTCAGCGAATTCGTACTCCAGTCGCGCTATTACGTTCACTATCGGAAAAAAAAAACCCTTATCCACCCAGCTATGGGTTAAATAGTACCACGATTGCTCTTCTAGAACAATGGCTTTGGCATTCAATAACCTACAAAGGTTGATAGGGCATTAAACAAAGAGAACAAACTAGTGCCTCCTGAAAACATGGATGGTTTAGCAACAAGCATTCACCGCTTAAAACAAATCACCTGTGTTGTTCATTTGTTGAGCTTGGCTTGGTTTTATAGTCCCCACCAATGGTTGGTTGGATTTAAGGGCATATCAACCCTTGATGGTTATTTAATGCCCAATTCTGTTTTACATATATTTGTTAGTTATTTATATAATGTTGAAAAGAATTATTAGTCCAGATTTCTGGATCAAGTTGGTAAAAAAAGAACGCTTTATTTCCCCTATATTATATTGGGCTAATATGGGGTTCTTTCTTTACCAACTTGGCCCAAAATTAAGAAGACAAGTGAGAATATTTGAACGTCTTCACTTGAAGGTTTTAAAAAAGAAATTCAACCGAACCTGTTTAGATAATGATTTGCTGCCCAAGTATGCAATATATATATATATATATATATATATATATATATATATATATATATATATATATATATATACGTGTGTGTTTGTGTGTTTGTGTCTGTCAGTGAAGCGCTTTCAATTAATAATGTAGATTTTGCCTAAGGCGTTGGCAATTGTAAGCACTGTTTACAGTTGTCCCTTTTTCCTAGAAATCCATAGAGATAGGCTTTTTCATATCTCAGAACACTTTCAGCATGATTTTCTTTATTGAGCTCAGCGCCTAGAAGCCTTTCTTTACTAGAAAGTCAATGTGTTTTCACTTAATAGACTGTTTATTTGACCCAGGTAGTGGCACACTCATGTCTAGCCAATTTGTTAACATTTTTGACTAAAAGATTTTTTTCTCTACTCATCTCACATTCTTTTGAAAATTTCACAGAGTTTGCACTTGACAGCCAACAAAAAAATTCTTTAAAAGACACTTAAAAAAACTTTCTTCACAAAAGCTTTTCTTCAACTAGTGACATAGTACAAAGCAGTTTACCGCAAGGAGAAGAGACGAAAAATGAAACAGTAACATCGTATATTTATTCTTGATGTGGCCGTTTTATAACCTTTGCGTACAGTGACGACCTGACGTTGAGGACCACAAGGGAATGAAGTTATTTGAAGGCGCTGTGTGGGGAGTGTTTTGAATTAACCGTTACTGTTATAGTATTTAACTTAAACATTACTAACGCATGGATATATATATGAAAAAAAAAAGGTATTTTTGGATGATTTTATTCAAAGTTGGATGTTAAGTAAAAATGTATACTGGAGTAAAGTTGTAAATGGTCATTATTATCGGAGGATTTATGATAAACTTTAATTTCTTTTTTGTTGTTATTATTTATAAGTAAAATATCTAAGAAATATAAAGGGTTGGCAGTTGTTGTTTGCTCTTTGCTGGATTCAGTTTTGTTTAGTTTATCCGTATATATATATATATATATATATATCATCATCATCATCATATCGTGCTGGTAGCACGGATATCCCTGACCCTCTCTCGCCACTCCTCCCTATCGTTCATCGCCCTAGGTAGGTCTTCAGGACAACATCCCGTATCCTCTCATAGTTGCTGAATGTATGTTCGAGCTGGTCGCCCTGCTTTTGTACGGCCATATGTGTGGGTCCATAAGAGTACATCTCTTATGAGTTCATCTCTGCTTCTCCCGCAGTGTCCTGCATGTCTGGTTCGTCTAACTTGAATAGTTTTCGTGATAGGGGGCAGGTGGCCGTACAGTTGGTTTCTTGTGGGGTGTTGCTGCCAGGACTTGTTCAGGATTGCACGCAGCAATATATATATATATATATATATATATATATATATATATATATATACCGACCCCTCCAATTTTATGGCATATCAACCCTTGTTGGTGATTCAATACCAAATCCTGTTTAAACATAGATCAAATATATACAAGTTGTTAAGCATATTTACCAACACTTCCGCTCGGACAGGATATGACACAAGGTCAATTTTAAGCGGATCCTCACTGGTTAGAATTCAGAGTTTGCCTTTTCCTAGACTAGTTGCCTAACCAGGGCTAACGAAATCAGTCTGCCTTACTATTTACCCATAGCTGGAGGGAGAATAATTGGATTCATACCTTTCCCAAGGGTATTAGTGCTATGTGAAATGCAATTAGCCTGGTCCAGGATTTGAACTCATGTCACTGTGTCCATTTTCTACGACGATAACCATTACCCCACGGGCACTTATCCGTATATAGATATATAAGCCCCGTCGGCTGGGTCTGTAGAAAACACCGACTGAATCCCTGCACAGGTTTAAAGTAATTTACAAAGCTCTTTGCTTCGATGTGGCACAAAGCCGAATGAATGGGGCACCCAATGAGACTTGAACTCACTCGTGTAGGTTCGCTAGTCTAGCTTGCTAGCCGTTACACCACCAGAGGTGCCCTGCACAGGTTTAAGACTACTTCCCCAACGAGTGTCCTAGATGTGACACTAAACAATCTGATGGTGAGACTCCAGAAATGCTGAAACTTTGTGGAATGCAGAGTACCCCTTCAATGCTATCTCTCCCATGTTTACTCTGACCCGGAGTGGTAGCACCTGATAGGGTCCTATCTATGGGTCAAATAGAACTGTTTAAAATTTAAAATGTGTGCAAACAAATGACTTACACTTAATTGAATTGTTTGAATCATTCAAACTGTGTTTAAACAAATGACTGATGTTTAATTGAATTGCCTGTGATACATTGCAATACTTGGAACCATTTAGCAAATTATAAATATTGAATAGAATTATAGGTGTTGGATAGCAATAACAGCCATTTAACTGTGTTGTCGTAATAGCAATACTTGTGTGGAAACAAATTAGTTCTAACTCATTTAAAAATGAATTTACTGACAAATTAATCTCTTCCATATCATGTAAGTCTAGAATTTTAAATGTATGCCAAGAAATGACTGATGCTAAATTGTTGTTATTACATAGCAATAATGGAAACCATTAAATATGTGCAAACAAATGATTAATTGTAAATAAAATTATTTGTATTCGATAGCAATGCTTGAAACCATTTAACTGTGTGAAAAAATGAGCTTAGGCTTGTTGAAATATTAGTTGTCAAAATTTCTGAGACGAAGCTTGATAATTTTTATCATTAAGGGTTTTAGGAATATTGTCTTCATCTTTATTGTTATTTCCACAACGTTACGGCCGATATGTCCTCCGGCCTTCTTCAGATGTTTGTCGAACTCGGGAACCTTCACGAAACTTCGAACTACGTCCTTTATTGAATCCGTGTCAATGTGGTGCATCAGTACATTAGTACTGACGCAACTGCTGCTTGAAAGAAATCCCGTTTCACTTTGTCAGATAGATCAGACTTCCATATGATCGATAGCCTATTGATAGCAGTTCAACCCTTCTCTCGACGCATATTGACATCACTTTCTGGAGATGAGATGCTGCAGCCGTGAATTTGTCTATATAAGTGTGTGTGTGCTTTAGCTGTCTTGAAAAAACTTAAATTCATCAATTGTATGTGGACACTGGATACCATGTGGAGGACTTGCCAACAGAGATATCATATAGAGACAGAAGAAGTTAGAGATTCAAGGGAATTCGAGCAATCATCACGACTTGATAATGATGATGACAATATATATATGTATATATATATATATATATATATATATATATGCGTGTGTGTGTGTGTGTGTGTGTGTGTGTGTATTTGTCTTAATAATCATAAATATTATCTCTCTCTACCGTTAAACTTTCTCTCTATTTACCAAAATATTTCTTTTTATGCCTCTCTCTTTCTCAGACCATTTGAAATATCTCCCCATAATTGCATTCATATTTCTCTCTTTCGGCCAAAATATCACTTTGTAAACATATTCATCTGGCATAGCTTAGTTTGGCTCAAGGTTAGAAGTCTAAAACATTATGAAAATCTAAACCCAATATGATTATGAATATGTTTTTTCAACATAAGCTTACAAATCTGATATCTACACTATTTGTGTAGGGCCTAGAATACATAGACTGCAACCTCTGCAAGGGGTAAAAAGGGTAAGATTCAACCACAAAAAAGGGCTATACTTGGTATGACACTAAAATGTACCCGGTGAAAATAAAAAGAACGTTAAAAAAGATGCCTTGCCCAGAAATAATATCACTGAACACTCTCGAAGCCTCACCCAGAAGAAAGAACACTTTTCTTGTGATAATACACAACTACTTCTCTTAAAGCTAGAAAAAGTAATTTCTGTCTTAATTTCTGTACAAGCGAGACCCGTACATAGGTGAGAGACTTGTGACAAATCTAAAAACTGAGTGAAGCTTACAACTTTCTCGAAGACCCTGATTCTAGTTCTGACGGTTTGGAGAATTGGTTTGGTTTGCTTTCGTGGCATATCAACCATTGTAGGTTATTTAATGCCAAATCCTCTTTATGCATATATATTAAACATATATAATTTGGTTTAGTTGGATTTTATGACATATCAACCATTGTAAGTTATTCAATGACAAATCCTCTTTATACATATATATCAAATATATGATTTGGGTTGGTTGGGTTTTATAGCATATCAACCATTGTAGGTTATTTAATGACAAATTATCTTTATAAATGTATATTAGATATATATATACTTTGGTTTGGTCGGGTTTTGGACGGGTTTTGGTCGGCATATCAGTCAATGTTGGTTATTTAATGCCAAACCCATTTTGTACGTATAAACAGTTTTATTTCAAACAATTCAGTTTAGTATAAATTCAGTTTTTTTTTTTGTTTCTGCACAGTTAAATGTAAAAACAGTTCTATTTCAAACGACTCAGTTTAACATTAGTAGACAGTTTAAATGTCAAAAACAGTTTTATTTCAAACAATTCAGTTTAGTATAAATTCAGTTTTTTTTTGTTTCTGCACAGTTAAATGTAAAAACAGTTCTATTTCAAACGACTCAGTTTAACATTAGTAGCCAGTTTAAATGTCAAAAACAGTTCCATTTCAAACAATTCAGTTTAGCATAAATTCATTTTTTTTTGTTTTTGCACAGTTAAATGTAAAAACAGTTCTATTTCAAACGACTCAGTTTAACATTAGTAGACAGTTTAAATGTCAAAAACAGTTTTATTTCAAACAATTCAGTTTTGCCTTAGTACATGATTTAGTTCTAATAGACCCATAGATAGGACACTATCAGATGCTACCACTTCGGGCCAGAGTGGACCTGGGAGCAATGCCAATGAAGGGGTGTTCGGCATTCCCGAAAGCTCAAGCATTACTGAAGCCTCAGTATCAGATTGTTTAGTGTCATATCAGGACATTCCTTGGGAGGTAGGAGTCTTAACACTCTGCAGAGATGCTGTCCGTGTATTCGACTGGCACAAGTTTGGATAACGTAGGGTCATTGTTTGGTTGCCATTTTTTCCAGTTCAACTCTGACCAGAATTGGTGGCACCTGTTAGTGTACCATCTATGATTTTAGTCTCTTTTCGTTAATAGCATGTCAACCTTCGTGGGTTATATGATGCGAAAGGATTTCATACTTTCCTGAAGAGTCGGAAAGAGAACGTTATAATCCGATTAGAGATTGAACTCGCCTACTTCGAAGCCGTAGTCCACTACTTTAGCCCTTTCACCACGAGGACTACTGTACCATAGCTCGATATGGCTATGTGTGAAATGGATATATGATGTTCATATATATATAACATAGAACATAGAAATCTCGAAACACGAAAAACACTTACGACTTCTCAGTTCAGGTACGAAACTTTTTTTAATTACCTTTGAGTTTAAAGGGTTTTCGACATAAGGAGATAGAGGCACATCCTTTCTATTCTGGCTTTTTCATCTGCACCCCCACCATCTCGTGCGACACCTGCCCAAGGCCTCCGTGAGCAAGCGAAAGTCAACCGTCTCGTTTGGTGTCTAGTTTTCAAATCTAACTTTCTTAAAAAATCTCTCAAAATCCTCCGCGCGCTTCCGGTGCGTGACGTCACCAGCACTCTGTAACCCTATTTCCCATCTCGGGATATTGTGACATCTCTTACTGACACGTCCGCTCCACGCGCACGCGCGTGAACACCTGTGTTAATGTTGCACCTAAGTAACCCATACACTGAGCCGAAAGGTTATCAGCCTAAACCCAAAGGCATAAACCGAAATCCCTCGGTCATTATATTACACTACCTATATGGGTCAAACAGATTTGTGATAACAAACTGCTTATCGGTTTAAAATGATTGTGAAGATAGATTTTTGTAGTATATATTATTAAGATAGATTATATATATATATATATATATATATATTATTAAAATAGATTTTTGTAGTATATATTATATAGTATATATAGAAACTCAATTTAGAATCTAAACTACAAACACGACTGGGCTCAGCTCATATTGAGTACCCCACTAACACGGGCTTGTGCTATATATGTTATCTGACGAAACCAACAAGCTGGAAACATACACGTAAGTAAGAACAAAATAAATGAATGAATAACTTCAGGAAATACAAATCCCTTCATGGACTTACGTATTTAAAAATAGTATATATATATATATATATATATAGCCTATATAGCCTATATATATATATATATATATATATTGAATATGTATATTTTATTTTTGTGGTATATATTACTATTAAAATGGATTTTTGTAGTATTTATTATTTTGTGGGATATATTATAGTGACAATGAACTTCTTATCTCTTTAAAATTATTGTGAAGATAGATTTTAGTAGTATATATTATTTGGTAGAATATACTATTGTTAAACTGACTTCGATGTTTTAACCAGTGTCAACATGGCGTAAAAGCAAGCAAGCAAGCAACGGTTTTCGTTGCTCTTTTTCGTCTCCATATCTCCTCATTCTCTTTTCGTTTTTCTTTCTACTCTTTTCTTTTCTTTTTATTATCCGATTATTCTTTTCTGCTTAAACTCCGACATTGTTTTATGATAATCCTACAGACCAGAAAAGAGTAAAATTATTGCGGGGTGGAAAAAAGCAAAACAAAATATTTAGTAGCACTGCTGGTAAAAGTGTGTTGTCAATGAGGACAGTAAGTGCTGTCATTTTAGTAAGCCGACACTTCTACCAATATCAAACACGATCTTCTCTAATCGCCAACACAACCACCATCATCACCTCTCCGACAAATTCAATTTGATGTGATTGCAACGAAATCTTATAAACGCTCACAAAAACGTCGAGATATGATTAACAGCCGCCTCTGCATGCGAATATTTTGAATCAGGATTAAGTTTTTTTTTTAAGTTTACTTTAACAGGTTTACTGGGATGGGTTTGATGAAAAAACAATATTCGTCTTTGCTTTTCGTAAAAAGAGAGAGAGAGAGAGAGAGAGAGAGAGTTAAATTCGGTAAAGAGAGAAAAATGAGCACAAAAAAGAGAGAGGCTATAATATAAGAAAATCTTTGATTTCTTTCTTTAATTGCACACAAACCGTCGTGGGTTATTTAAGGCCGAATCGATTTTTATAGAAAAGAAGTAGCTGTGCTTTCTATCATTTAGAGTATTTGGACTTCATCATTATGGATGTATTTTTAATATTTCGGCTGATGCTTCCCTCGGCCTTCTTCAGGTGTGACTATAGCAATAAAGAAGAAGACAGTATTTTCATCATTCAATGTTTTCGGACTATTGTATTCCTCTTTATTATCATAACGTTTCAGCCGATATGTTCTCCAGCCTTCTTCAGGTGTTTCTTGTCGAACTCGGGAACCTACACGGAACTTCGAACAACGTCCTCTATTTAATCCACGTGAGTCGCTTGTTCTGATTTCATTAACCATAACCAGAAACAAGTGTAAAATTTTCCAATATTGTTACTCGCCTGCAGTCAGGATTGAACCTGCAACATCCAGATCATTGTCACTTAGAAATTTAGGGAACCAACACCTATAACCGTTACACCACGTATCCAGTTGGAGGTTGTAGGTGCAATCTTGACTGCAGGCGAGTAAAAATACAGGAGTACTTAAAACTTGTTCTTGGTTATGGTTAACGG
This sequence comes from Sepioteuthis lessoniana, assembly GCA_963585895.1. Classification (NCBI taxonomy): domain Eukaryota; kingdom Metazoa; phylum Mollusca; class Cephalopoda; order Myopsida; family Loliginidae; genus Sepioteuthis; species Sepioteuthis lessoniana. The sequence goes on from CAUZXS010003390.1 coordinate 64,968, forward strand.
AATCAGAGCAAAGGACCCCCGTGGATTAAATGAAGGAAATGGTTCGAAGTTCTGTTTAGGTTCTCGAGTTCGACAAAAAACGCCTAAAGAAGGCTGGAGGACACATCAGCCGAAACTTAAAGAAGAGCTCAATAGTCTGAATATTCTAAATATCAATCTTCAGCTGAAATATTTTGACAATTAGTAGTATTACTATTTAACCCATGGAAGACTAATTCTTTCTCCTGAGAGTATTAGGCCAAAAGTGGCGGTAATAACACAAATGAAGTCCAGCACTTTAACCTCTAAGCCACGAAGAATTCCTCCGAAAAGGAAGGATGTTATTATGGTAAAGAGAGAAAAATGGATCAGAAGACGAGAAGCGATACCTTAAAAGTAAAAAAAGGTAAGTGATATATATCACACATCATCATCATCATCCTCTTGTCGTCCCACCAGCACGGATATCCCTGACACTCTCTCGCCACACCTCCCTATCGTTCATCGCTTTTGGCAGGTCCTCAGGGCTACATCATCAGGGCTACAATTTGGTAAAGAGAGCTGTTGTGTAGGTTTGAGCTGGTCACCCTGCTTTTGATCGGCTATGTGAGGGGGTCCATAGGAGAACATAACTTATGAGCTCGTCTCTGCTTCTCCAGCAGTGTTCTGCATGTCTGGTTCGTCTAACTTTGATAGTTTTCGTGGTGGGAGGTTGGTGGCCGTACAGCTGGTGCTTTGTGGGGTGTTGCCTCAAGGACTTGTTCAAAATTGCCCGCAGCATTTTTGTGTAGTTGCCGTCAAGCTTTTTCTCCATCCGTTTAGTCAGCGTCCATGTAGCGCATCCATATAGCAGTATCAACACGACCGCTGCTTGGGAGAAACTGCGTTTCTTTATATATATATATATATATATATAATCAGAGAGAGAGAGAGATAGAGAGAGGGGGGAATGAAACATTAAGAAGAAAAGACACAAATTAATTAGTTTGGTCGGGTTTTATGGCATATCAGCCTTACACACACACACACACACACACACACACACACACACACACACATATATATATATATATATGATTTGTAAATTAATTTGGGAGAAAACATTCTGGAATGAGTCTGAGCTCTTTTTTGTATAAAGTTAAATTGTTTCACGTATTGCTATACAACAGTGACAATTTAACATGAGTGATTTGTTTGCACACAGTTTGTTCTATTTGACCCATTGATAGGATCCTTTCATGTGCTATCAATCCAGGTCAGAGTGGACCTGGGAGCAATGACAATGAAGGGATACCCTACATTCCCCAAAGCTCCAATGCTGTTTAGTGTCATATCTGGGACATTCGTCGCGGGGAGAGGTTTTATCCCTTTACAGAGATGCAGTGTATTCTACAGCTCCAGCTGACTGGACTGGACTGATTTTAAGTTAGAAAAAGAAAAAGAGAGTCGTATAAAGAGAGAGAGAGAGAGAGAGAGAGAGAGAGAGAGAGAGAGAGAGAGAGAGAGAAATGTAAACAAAAGAGAGACGGATTTTGATCAATGAGAAAAAGAGAGACTCATAGCATATAGAATATTTGGTGGACAAAAAGACGAAAATTGGAAATTGAAGAAAGAGAAGGAAATGATAAAGAGAGATAGATAGATAGATAGATAGAGAGAGAGAGAGAGAGAGAGAAAGAGATCCGTAATATAAGAAAAAGAGTGACAGATAACAACGTATTGATAATCGCACTTTCTCCTTTCTCTTTCTTTTTCTCTCAGTATAAGTCTCTTTTTCTCTTCTTTTGTCTTTTTTTTTCTCTTTGCTAATTTTGAACTCTCTCTTTTCTTCACCTCTTTCTTTCTTTACCAAAAATAACTTTTTTTCTCTCCCTAATAATGATAGCATTTTATCTCCTTCTTTTGTTCCCACTGTTCTCTTTCTCGATTTCTATTAATATCAGTCTTTATTGTTCTCTTTCTCTCTTTTGGTCTCTCTCTATATTCTCTCACTCTCTCTCCTTATAGTTTTCTTTTTCATAACTGGTCTCTCTCTCTCTCCCTCTCTCTTTCTCTCTCAATTGGTATCTCTTTATCTCTCTCGATTAGTCTCATTTTCTATCAGTCTCTTACTCTCTCTCTCTCTCTCTTGCAATTATCTCGCTTTATCTATTTGTCTCTGTTTACCAAAATATCCCACTTCATCCTTTTCTTTCTTCTTTTATTATGATCACACGCTCTCACTTTCGTTCTTGTTTACAGGTTTCTCTCTTTACCAAAATAAAACTTTTATCTCTCTTTTATTAATCACAACCTATCTCCTTTTTTGTGTTCACTTTTCTCTCTCTAACTAAAATATCTTCTTTTTGTTTACTTGTCTCTATTTTTCTCTTTCTAATTATAATCGCAATCTCTCTCCTTCTATTCCTTCTGCTCTCCCTCTGTCTGTCTGTCTGTCTGTCTATCTATCTATCTCTGCCTTACTCGAAATTGATCCCTATCACTAATGGTCTCTGTCTAACTCAATATCTTTTGTTACTCGTCTCTCTTTTATTCCACAAATACTACTACAACTACTACTACTAATAATAATAATAATGATCGACTCTTTTTTTCCAGTGTTCTCACTATCTCTCGATACCAAAAATATCACCTTTTCTCACTTTCTCTTGAATGAAGTAAAAATCTTAATCTCTCTTCTCTTTTTCATCTTTTTTCTCTCAACAAACGATATCTGTCTAAAAGGTAAAAGAACTAAGTGTACTGTGTGAGCTACATGCTAAAGAGGGATAAACGGATTGTGTTATCATCTAACATGATATCTTGGGAGTATAAAACTGCCATCTTAACTTTCTGCAACCATTGCATTATTTTTCATACGCTTTTATTTACACGTTTTCTTTTGCAGGTTATTCAGTTATGAACACACAAGAATGAATAAACCTGAAATTTTTGGTTCGATTGGAGAAAACTCCGTGACAAGCACTTGAAATGCTCCAGCAAGTGTGTGGAGATTACACCAAGTCGTGCGCGTATTTTTTTGAGTGGCTCAAGAAATTCAGAAATGGTCGCAAGGATGTGAAAGTTGGTTAATTGGTTGGTAGTTTGGGTTTATGGCCTATCAACCGTAGTAGATTATTTAATGCCAAATCCATTTTTATACAAATAAACAGTTCTATTTCAAACAATTCAGTTTAGCATGAGTACACAGTTTAATTGTCAAAAAAATTTATATTTCAAGCTATTCAGTTTAGTCAAACGGTTCTAATAAAAAAAAATCAGTTTAGCGTAAGTACATTTTCTATGTCAAAACCAGTTACCGTAAGTACAGTTTCCACGTCAAAAACATTTCTATTTCAAATAATTCAGTAAGTTCGCAGATTAAATATCAAAACAGTTTTATTTCAAGTAATTTGGTTTAGCATAAGTACACAGTTTAGTTTTATTTGGCCCATAAATAGGACCTTATCTTTATTTGGCCCATAGATAGGACCTTATCTTCGGGCAAGAGTGGACGTGGGAACGTTGGCAATGAAGGGGTACTCTGCATTCCCCAAAGCTCCAGCATTACTAAAGCCTCACCATCAGATTGTTTACTTTCATAACCAGGACCCTCGTTGAGAGGGGGGTCTTATCCCTCTGCAGAGGTACAGTCGGTGTATTCTGCGGCCCCAGCCTACTGGACAAAGGGGGAGCCTTACCCCTCTGCAGAGATGCAGTCGGGGTACTCTACAACCCCAGCCGACTGCCCAAGGTGGTAAAAGGTTACTACAAGAACGGGAAGTCTTTAAAAATCAGGAGTAAATTCAACGTAGAGCAGGTAAGGCAACTAGTGTATAGTGATCGTTGGTTGAAGGTTCTCGAATGATCGCAATCAGTAGATCATGAAAGAGGACCTTATTTGGAAGATTTTGGCACCAAAAAACTTTTGGCAAGCAGAAAGTCAGCGCAAAATTGGTGCCAAGACTTTTTGCTGATGATCAAAAGGAGCGCCACATTCCCTGGCGTCTGGATATCATCAAGCGTTTTCAAAGTGAACCAGACTTGCTTAGCAGAGTCATCACAGCTGAGTAGACACAGAATTTTGAGTACAAACCGGAAACCAGGCACCAGAGCCTTTAGTGGAAATCTCCGATGTCATCGCGACAGAAGAAAGTAAGACAAAGTCAAAAGTCAACGTCGTGTGCTTCGGCGGATGCTTTGCTCAGTTCATGCGAAGAGAAGAGAGTTATGGCAGGACAAATCATGGCTGCTTCACCGATTCAATGCACCAGCTCACAACAACCTGATCATTCAGCTGTTCTTTGTTTGCGTCTCTTTACCAAAATATCACTTTCTTCTCTCCTCTCGCCTTTTTTATGTCCACTTTTCTCTGTCTGAATCTGTCTCTCTTTCCCGAAATATCTGTTTTAATCGCCCTTTCTTTCTCTCTCTCTCTCTCTCTTTTTTTCTATATATACATATATATGTCCCTCCACCACTTCCTTTATTGTCTTACTCTCTCTCTCTCTCTCTCTCTCTCTGCGTTTTTCTTAATAAACATATATGTTTCTCTCTGTGTATATATCTGTCTATCTGTCTATCTATATATTAATCTCT
>CAUZXS010003392.1:5000-35000 GCA_963585895.1 Sepioteuthis lessoniana
TGCATTGCGTAGATCACTTGGAAGTTTGCCCTGCTCCCAACAACAGACAAGGAGTTTGTGTGTAATGCTGGCCTCCATCTTTCCAGAGCTCTGGTGGAATCCCGTCAACTTCAGCTACCTCACCACTCCTCAAATGCTCTATGGTTTTGGTAATTTCTTTCACAGTGGATAGTTTATCCAATTCTGTTTTGAATAGTTGTTGGGGGATGTAGAGAACTGCTGGACAAGACGGTCAGCACTAAAGAGAGATTGGAAGTGCTTAGGCCAATGATTCAGAATGGAGGCCTTGTCTGTAAAAAGCACTTGCTCATCTGCACTGCACAAGAGACTCTGGACCTGGTGAGTCAGGCCATACACTGCCTTGAGGGCTTTGTAGAAGTTTCTGTAGTCACCTAGGTCTGTATATTGCTGAGTTCCCTCTGCCAGATTAGTTCACTTAATTTGGATCTGTCAAAGCTTACACTGTAGGATATTGCAAATGAGATGGAAGGCAACCCTCTTCACAGGACATGACGGCTGAGCCAGGTGGGCTTGGTGGGATGATCTCTTTTCGCTAGCAGTTCCTGAATTTCTTGATTGTTCTCGTTAAACAAGTCTTTGTTCTTTTTGGTGGTAAACCCCAGAACCTCTTCAGATGTCTGCAAGATGGCACTCTTTAGTTGATCCCAGAGTGTCTCAGGAGAAGGGTTTTCTGAGCAGTCACTATTTTCAAGCTTGGACTGTAGGCTTACCTGAAAGTCAGCTTTCACCTCAGCTGACTGAAGTTTGTTCAGATACAACTTTTTCTTGGGGGGACCTCCCTTTCTTGGTTTGGGTTTGAAGTACAGCCTAAGTTTGCAGCACACTAGGCGATGGTTGGTGTGACATTCAGTGCTGTGCATCACTTTGGTGTGAATGACGTCCTTGAGGTCACACTTGTGCAGAAGGACGTAGCCAATGAGGTGCCAATGTTTGGACCGAGGATGCCTCTAGGTTGTTTTAAGTCTTAATATATATATATATATATATATATATATATATGCACACATACACATATATACTGTTTTATCGGGTTAAGGAAGAGATACACAGTGAAAGACCAAGATCTTTCAGTACTGACATGCTTAAGAAACACAATATCTTTTATTCCTGCAAGATACTGGAAGTCACATGGTATGAGCCACTATACAGGATCTCCCCACCAAAACATTTTTTTATTATGTCCGTAGGACATCATATTTTTGTCTTTTAGGATTTATTTCCATAGTTCCCATTGGGGTATGTTTTCGTTTGCTTGTACAATGTTGTTGTATTGGTGAGGGCCAAGGTACCTCAAACATGTCATAAATGACAGATATGGGTTCCTCAACTTGTTCCTTTGTGTTTGGGGTATATCTTTTTTTATTTGGTAAATATGTCTACAAACCTTCCATCTTGGATGTTTTATTATGTACATCATATTACCAATTCTTTTTTTCAATAATGCCTTCTGACCCGGTTGCTTTACCAAAATGATAATTTAAGAAATAAATTTTTCCCCTGGACTAGAGGTATTAATTTTAGTCTTATTTCTTTTTTTTTTTTTAACTGAATCAATTTATCGAATACTGAACGAATTTTCCTGGCAAACATCAGTTCTGCTGGAGACATGTTTGCATTAGAATTTGGATTAGGTGTTATTCAATAAATAGATAGGAATTCTAGTAATTCCTCATTTTCTTCTTTGATCCCATTTGCCTTTTTAATTGCTCTTTTAAATACATTGATAAATCTTTCCACCAGTCCATTTGATCTTGGATGATAAGATGCCGATTTTAGGTGATTTATCGAGAGCAATTTACAGAAATTTTCAAATTCTTTTGACGTAAATGGTGTCCCATTGTCATGTACTATGGTTTCTGGCAATCCAAATCTTGCAAACAGTTTCTGTAACACCTTTATAGTAGTTTTTGTCATAGGCGTTTTGCATTTGAAAACTTCTAGCCATTTTGTAAAGCTGTCTACTATGATAAAAAAGTGTGCTCCTTTTATAGGACCAACATAGTCAATATGTAGACGAGACCATAATTTGTCTGTCTTCGGCCATGGATTGAATTTTATGGAAGGTGCTTTTGCTACCGATGTACAATTTCACAATCTATACCCCATCAGTATACATCACTTTTCTTTGTTAAAATTGCAGGTATGACCACCCGTTCTCCATACATTAATATGCTGCCGCACGTTGAAAATATATTATTTGTTTTAACTTTCTGGTTCATTAATTCTTTTTTGGTTTGATTAATGAAATTTTGTCTTGAATTTTATCTCCTCTAGCGTAACTAGTAGTTCTTTAACTGTATTGAATAAAATGTATTTTACATTCATTTCAGACTTTAATGAAGCAATAACAGTCTCCTCTAGCGGTTCTGTATGTTTTTGGTGTTAATCTGGATAATCCATCTGCATGTGCAATCTCTTTTGACCGTAAGAATTCCATTTTAAATGAATAATTTAACAGCATCATAGCCTATCTTTGTAAGCGGTTCGCAGTGTTCCTTTTTTAGAACCAAATATTGCTAACAATGGACGATGATCCGTTTGTAGTATAAATTCTCTACCGTGTACGTATTTATGAAATTTCTTGATCACAAACATGATAGCTAAACCTTCCTTTTCTATCTGCGAGTAGTTCATTTCTGCTGGAAGAAGCATCCTCAATACATGTTTAATCGGTTTTAGTTTCCCATCTTCTTTGTGAAGTGTAACTGCCCCAAGCCAAAATTACTTGCATCGCTGTCAATATATAACTGCTTATTAGGGTTGTTATGTGTCAAAGCTAAGTTTGACGTTAGCGCAGTCTTTAATTTCTCAAACACTTTTTACATTCATCCATCCAATTCCATTTTACGGCTTTTTTTTTTGGTAAATGATTCACCGGAGCTCTTAGTATATGCATATTTGGTATACAGCAATTGTAGAAGTTATCCAGCCCCCAAAATGATTGTAATGCTGTAACATTAGTTGGTGCAGGCATGTATTTTATCGTGTCTTCTCGGTTAGGATCAGGAGTCCTGCCTTTCTTGTTGATTACTTGTCCCAGATATTTGATAGAAAAAAATTCTCATTTTTCCATACTTAATTTACAAGCAAATTCTATCATTTTTTTTTTAACACTTCAATTACATGTTTCACATGATCTCGATTTTTGCTTTTCATTAGAATATCATCAAAATAAGTTGTTATGAAGTCCAGATCAGCTAACATAGTATCCATTATTTTTTGAAAAATAGTTGGAGCTACCTTTATTCCATATTGAAGTCTATTAATTTTGTAAAGACCTCTATGTGTGTTAATAGTTAATAATTCAGCACACTTTTCTTCCACTGGTATTAGTAAATAAGCTTCTGACAAATCCAACTTAGAAAATATGCGTCCACCATTTAAATTTGCAAAAATTTCTTCCACTGTTGGGAGGGGATAATTTTTTTTTTTTATACAATCATTAAGTCCGGTTAAATAATCTGTGCAGATTCTAATTTTATTATTATTTTTTCTTTACATATACAGTTGGAGCTGCCCATGGGCTGTAGTCAGTTTTTTCTATTACTCCCAGTTTTTCTAGTCTTCCTAATTCTTTATCAATAATTTCAAGTGACACATAGGGTACTGGTCTTTTTGGTTGAAAAACTGGCATTACATTTTCTTTTACTTCGAATTTTGTCTTCACTTTAGAACAGAATCCAAGTCCTTCTGAAAATATTTCTGGAAATTTTATTTTTAGTTCTTTTTTCAGTTTATTTGAACTTGTCGTAGTACCATCAATTTTATTGCAGAAAGTATTTATTGGAACGTTAAATAGATCGAATTCTTTCATCCAATCTGTTCCAAATAAATTTTGGGCATTTCACATGACAAATGCTTTTAATTTTCCTTCTTTTCCATTAAAGAAAACATTTATGAAGGTTTCTCCCATAAATTTAAATTTTTCTCCGGTAACACCTTTGGCTATTTTTTTCGAGTTACTAAAGTTTGGACATTTTATTTTTTTCCAAGTTTCAGCATTAATTATAGTTAAATCAGACTCAATGTCTATCTGAAAAAAAATTTTTTTTTTATATTGTTGAAATAAATATTTATGTATTTTCAGTTGTTGTTTGTTCAGTAGTGTACTGTACCCATTTTTTTTTCTTTGAATAATTTCCCCCTCCAAGTCTGCAGTGTGAGAATTTGTGTCCTTTGTGTCCGTAAATATGGCATTTTTTTTTGTGTTTAAATGGAAAGTCTTTAAATAAATGCAATTCTCCACACCCATAACACAGATTAATTTTGAAAAACAGTTTATTTTTCTTATCTTGTGGTTTGTTTTTTTTATTGTATGAATATTTGAAATATCCCATTCTTTAATTTTTGCAGCTCTCAAATTTAAAATACACTGGCATTCTTCAGCTAGGCTTTGTTAAGTTATTTTTTGGTCTTGTTCCAATTTGGTTAATAGCCTTGTATGAACTTCTTTTTTAGATGGTGAGGTTAATCCCCTCAAATTAAAATCAAACATTTAAACATTTCTGGTGTAATTTCATTTAGCTGGAACCTTTCACAGTACCTGTTAACTGTATTGGCGAAATTTGTGTAATCTTCACAATCCTTTTTAGGAAGGTTGAGACACTGCCAACGAGTATTAAACAGTGAACTTTGTTCCCCAAATATTTTCATTAGTATTTGGATAACTTCTCGGAACATCTCTTCACTGGGCTGCCTCAGCAGAATAAAATTTATGTATTTTTCATGTTTTGCCTTCCTGAAATTGCCTAGTAAAAGTCTTATTTTTTTCTCATCCAGCCATTTTACGCTATCTTTTTCAAAAATTGATTCATACCTTCTGAAATATGCCTAGAATGTCACATTTGGTTTATCAATAAATTCGCCAACTGAATTTATTACCAACTCTTGCAAGAACATATCTAAATTTATCGGGTTGTTTTTTTTATTTTTATGTAAGACATTCAAATAGTCTCCCGAATCTTTCTTCTTGTCATTCAATGCTCTCATGGAGTCTTTTTAAAACCCCTTGTCATTGTTTTTCCTGTTGTTTTACAAATTCCAACATACAATTTTTGAAGTCCTCATTGTATATCCTTGACATCACTTTGTGTGTAATTCACTGTAAATTTGAATCATCGAATCCTTTATCGACAACTGTTGCCGTTTTTTTTGTTGTTGTGAATATGAAATCTTTGAATCTTTCATCACTAAGTGTTGTATCGTAGAAGGAAGAGATACACAGTGAAATAGAGTTAAATATTTATTAATTAAAGTCCAACAAATATTATAAGTCTTGCGCTGTTGGTGTGATGTCCAAAGTTGCTCTTACTACTGACCGAGATCTTTCAGTACTGACAGTGCTTAAGAAACATGATGTCTTTTATTCCTCCGAGATACCACCAGTCACATGGTATAAGCCACTATACAACACATATATACATAATATAATAGACATACATACATACAAGTATATATATCTAAGACAAAATTTTATTCCTTTCTTTTTTATTGCTTTCCATTTTAAATATTCTTTAATGTTTCTTCTTTTTCTTTCTTGAACTCTTTTCTTTATTCCTTTGTTTCTTCCTTTTTTAGATATAACCCAGAAGTCACAAATATCAATATTCTATTGTTTCACTTGAACTGTTCTAAATTCCATTAAGTTCCTCAAAAAATAAAATGCTAATTTTATCTTAATTAGTATAAATTCCCTTTTAAAATTTTTTTTCAGATTGATAATATTCTAATAATTTATTTAAAGAGAGATATTTATCAATATAATTATCTGGCCAAAAGAAGCAAAAAGCAATGAATTAAATCTCGGTTCCATAAAATTAAATTTTCTTTAAAAAGAATTTACATTAAATAAAGATTTCATGTAATTTAAGCATAAACAAATATTGAGTTAATTAAAATAAATAAATAAATAAATAAAAATGAGAAAATTAAAATAATTCAAACAAAATTTTGAGATGTGTAATGCAAAATAAGATATCTTCCCAAAGAAATTATTCTTAGAAATTTAGTAACTTTTATTAATGCATATACAAATTCACTAAAATAAAACAAAATTTTGAAGTTTCAAGTCAAGTAAATGATAATTAATTGCAAAGCAAGAATTAAGGAATTATTTGAACTCTACAAAAATTGCTTCAAATCTAACATTCCTTTAAATCAAAATATGGATAAATTTCCTCAAAGCTTCTAATGCATTTATTGACACCATCATAATTCCTCAAAGTTTGGATCCTCAAAAAAAAAAAAAAAAAAAAAATCTTTCACTGAACAATTGAAAGATAAAAAATGACAGTAAATAATTCCCATCTCTTATTTTCTATGACATTTTAAATTGTCAAACAAAAAATAATATACAAAATTCTATAAGACATCACATTATCACAGTTTAAAGAACCTAAAATAATTAAGAAATCAGCAAAGTCCCAACATAATTCAAATAGTATCTATACTGTGAATAGCAGAGGTCGTAACATCAATAGTCTAGTGAATATATTAGCTTACATTTTGTAAACTAAAATAGAATTTTTAATCTTCTCTTGATCTTGCTATACTAAAGTGGTGAGTGAGTTCTTATATCAGTCAGTTGAAAAGTTCATAGGCTGATCAAGATACTGTGAGATCAACTGAGGTTTATTTTTCCACATAGTCCCTCTTGCAGTAGTCCACACACTTCCACTGGTGTTACAGTGCTTGGATTCCATTGGTAAAAAAAAAAAAAAAGTCAACAGCAGATATGACATTATCAAATAAACTTTTCAGCCAACCCTCAAACTTTATAGTAATCAACAGAATTATTTTGGTACCATGGACATTTCACGTGTCTGTTCGTTGCTCTAACTGCATGTGCCTTGTTCAATTGTAATAAAAAGTTGAGAAACTTGTATACTGAATAGGTTTTGAAATTGAAATAATCTTGGCACAAAGAAAATATTTTACCATTCTGTCAGTGAAAATATTTACACAAATGTAAGAAAAAACACACATTTTCCATCCTCAGATTTTGCTTTGTTCTCCGTACCAAGAAATCTTATTTTAGATTTCAGGTGAAAAAAAAAAAACAAAAAAAAAAAAAAACAAAAAAAAAAAAAACAACCATTACTTTTCTAAGAAGCAAATGAAAATAAAATTAGTCCTGGTTAAAAGTGCAGTAAGGCTAACTGAAAGCCAAACCCTTTTAGACCTTCTTTTTCTTTTTTTTTTTTTTGCAGGTATCATTGAGAAATAAGAAAAGTTTTAGTAAATGGGCCAGGCTTGACCCATTTACAAAAAATAAGATTTTTCAAAATTTGGTTTCAGGTTCCTTTTTCTGCGTTTTTGAAGATATAAATTTTTTAAGGAGAGAGAAGAAAGTAATGCTATTGCCAAAATGTCTTATACCTCCCACTCATAAATAAAACACCACACAATTTATCATTGAATAATTTGATTAAGAGAAGAGAAATAATCTAGCGGTGTTTGCATGGTTAATATGTCTATGGAAAGCAAAAAGAAATGCACTATTATACTTTGTGCATGCATTGTGACAGTTTCCAAATGGAGATATGCTCATTCATATCAAATTCATGGTTTAACTTGAGAAAGCATTTTGTGATGGGACTGTCTAAACAAAGCAGAGTTGCTTCTAAATTAAACTCAAGGAAAAGAATTAAACTGAGGCAAAGAATTAGTGATAATCAATATTAGCAGGTTATTGTGATGCATAGGATGCTGGGTTGACCTATTGATTGATTCTTTTGTTTTATGGCATATCAACCCTTTTTTTAGGTTATTTAATGCCAATTTCTGTTGGTTTAGTCGTCTCGTGTTTATACGTAAATGGAATGTTGAAAGTTTACATTCTTTTATATGGACCAACTGCTTTTAGAAATGCTAGTATTTTGTCTACTTTGACATGTTCAAATAGTTCTTTCATATTGTTTACAGTGTAGAAATTTTGTCTTTTTGGTTTTAGGTCGATGCAATCTATCAATAGGTGTTTAACTGAATATGGAGTATGGCATCCCACACGCCATGGTGGTTGTTCTTGTTTGAGTAGATATGAGTGGGTGATAGTCACCTGGTACAAAAACACATGGAAGGAGATGTAAAGGAAAGGCCAAGGACTGGAAGGCTAAGAAAAACTAAGGCCTATGAGGACTGGTTGCTTGTGAAACTTTGTGGGGGAGAAAGACATACACCCACAGTTCAACAAGTCACTTTCTTCAAGAATCATCTTCAAGATGTTAATTCTTGAGTATCTCTTAGCACCATTAAAAGAAGACAATCACTCTGAGACATATGCAGGAACATTTACAGTGGTGCATTAGCAAAATTGGTTGGAACATCCACTTTTTAAGTTCTGACATGAATCACTTTCTATTACACGTAAGTGAAGATAGTATTCAAATATGGCATGTAAAGAAAACTGTATGTCTTCAATTCAACATGCATAATATTCATCATTTTCCTTTTTCTTCTTTTTAATAATGGATGCTAATTCAAATTTTGCCAAGGATCTTTTGGGGAATTAATCTTTTCTTTTATTGATAAACATATCCTCCACTTCTATCAGAACAAAATCAATTTCTATTGTTTTAAGACAATATTAACACTATGACTTTATATTTTTTAAAGCATTTTTGAGGCTATAAAATGAGATTTTCTACTTCCAGACGTTAAAAAGACAGCAATTGTTTACCTCTCCACCTTTTTATTCAACCGGAAATATTTATTAAGCATTATTCAAATGAAAACTAAAATTTAAGAAACTTAAAATGTAATTAAAAACACCCAGCTAATTCTCTCTTGTAACTTTGAGGTAAAAAAATTATGGATACCATAGGAAAATGATTTCCTAATTATAAGAAAAAAAAAAACAACAAAAAAAAAAAACAAACATTATATATATATATATATATATATATATATATATATATATATATATATATATACACACACACACAAAATAATTAGCAAAGACACCACTGGCATTGACAGTAGGGGAACTCAAATAAAATAATAAAACAAACGAAGGCCTTTTCGTCTGGCGATTTTCAGGTTTTTATATACCGGAAAATTGGATAAAAACAGGGGTATATAATTTGGATTGTCAGATTAGAGGTGAGAAAGGGGGAAAAAAAAGCCTAAGTCACTCCAGTATCTAGCAGTTCCCCAAACATATTTAAAGTATGATTGTTTAACTGCCAGCATAGAGAGGGGCAATTCATAGAAATATAAATCGCCTCTAGAAATTTAAGATGGAATTTATCTCTAGCTCTATGCAGGACTGAGAAACAATCATCTTCATAACTGGTTCTGCAGCTATTTATAGTAAGCAAATGCTCACCAATAGCCGAATCCATTGCCTGAGAGTGCCCGGATGTTAATCGGCCTGACAAAAGAATTCTGGGTTTATGCTGTCTAACTCTCATTTCGAGGCGTTGACAAGTCATGCCTATATATGTCAAATTACATCGACAAGTAAATTTAAATATATATATATATCCAAAAGAGATGAGTTGGAAATGATTCTATTTGAGAACCCATAAGAGGATTCTTATAAATCTCTTGGAGTACTCAACATATGATGATTAATGTATACATTTGGCTCTTTTTTTTTTTTTTTTAAACTGTCATTTGGCTCTTTTTAGTTTATTTCAACTGGCAACTCAATAAGAGAAACCAACCTCTTCAGATAGCCATCACACAATGGAGAGAAGAAAAAAAACTTTTTTTTTTTTAAAGATATTTTTTCAATGGGTACTTACTCATTTAAAAAAAAAGTGAGGGGAAGACATGGGCTAGAAGTTGGTGTCAAAACAGGATGTAATGTCATCATCTGCTGTCATATATCCTTATGTATCAAAAAATTTCTTTTTAACACAACTCAGAAAACCTTCAGCAACTAAAATCGTGTTAACTGATTTTTATTTCAAGAAAAAAATCTGTCTATTCATTTATCAAGAAAAACGTTGTGATAAACACTGCTACTAATATCAAACCTATCTTGTTAAGCTAAAAAAAATTTAATAGGTTTTATCTAAATTCCATTTAAGACTAAAATTTAGTTTTTATTTAATTTCTAAATATATATATATATATATATATATATATATATATATATATATATATATATATATTCTTGAATACTGCCATCTGAATTACCATTACAATCAATAATTATTATTAATAATAAAAAGTAACTATTCTTACAACTGTTGCTAATTTATCAGTGTGTTCACCAATGGCCCGGGAGACCTGGGTTCAATCCCAGGTCGAGTCATACCAAAGACTCAAAAAATGGTACTTGATGCCTCCTGGCTTAACACCCAGCATTATAAGGTATGGATCAAGGGTAAAGTGGAGCAATCCAGAGAAAGGAGTAGCGGCCTCCCCTACACCTTGGTATTGTAGCTATCGAAAAGGAGCCTTTGGGTCACTCTCGACTAAAGGGAGACAACTTTACTTTACTTACTCTAATTACATTACCAATCATATCAATAGTAATCATGATACCATTAATTTCATCCTACTATTGTCATCAGAGGTGGAGTCATACCAAAAACTGAAAGAATGGTACTTGATGCCGCCTTGCTCAACATTCAGCATAAGGTGAGGATCAAGAGTAAAGTGGAGCAATCCAGGGAAAGGAGTAGCTATTGAAAAGGGAGACTTTGGATCACCCTTGACTAAGGTCACCAACTTTACTGTCATCACAATCAATTTTTTATATTATTAACCTTTTTTCATATAAACTAAACTCATATGAAAAAGATTAATAGAAAAATTGATAGTTATAATGATAAAATAAATTTGGTGGCCATAGTCAAGGGTGACCCAAAGGCTTATTTTTCAATAGCTACTACACCATTGTGTAGGGGAGGGTGCTACTCCTTTCCCTGGATTGCTCCACTTTACGCTTGATCCCTACTTTATAATGCTGAGTGTTAACCAAGGATGTACCAAGAACCATTTTTTGAGTTTTTGGTATGACTCGACCAGAGATTGAACCCTGGTCATTCAGTTTATTGGTGAACACTCTATATACGTGGCCAATTAGTAAGGTCAAATTAATAGTATCAATATTGCTGTTGATATTATCAGTAATGTAATTAATAATTATAATAATGATAATGATGATGATGATAAATTAGCAATAATTGTAATAATGGTTACTTTTTATTATTATTAATATAATTATAAATAATCAATAATTATTATAATAATATTAATGATTTTAATGGTAATTAGAATGGCAGTATTCAGAATAACAAATATATAAAAATATTAAGAAATTAAACAACTAAATTTTCATCTTAAATGGAAATCAAATAAAACCTATAATTTTTTTTTTTTTTAACTAAGATAAGTTTGATATAAGTAATAGTGTTTACCACCACGTTTTCCTTAATAAATAAATAGACAGATTTTTTTTATTATTAAAATAAAATAGGTTAATTTATTGACAAGATTTTAATTGCTGAACATTTTTTTGAATGGTGTTAAATTTTTTTAAATACATAAGGATATATGACACCAGCGACTATTAATATAAAAGGTAAAGTATTAGGTTAGCCAAAAGGTTCATTAAGTAAAAATAAGATTTTTCTTTTTTAAAGATCTTTAACAAAAACTTTATAGAACAAAATTATATATTTGTTCCACTATTCCCCCGACATCTTTCAGATAATTTCATAATTCCGTTCTGCAAAGAACTTCTCTAGGTACTTTTTTCAGTTTTCAGTAAATCTTTTTCATTAACGTACTTCTGTATAAGGTAAGAAAAAATTATCAGCTAAAAGTGGCAAACATCTGATGAAGAATATGGCATACGAGTGAAAACATTTTTGTTTGTTCATCAAAGAAAATATGATGAGACTTGCCTTCTTTAAAGTAATCTCTTCTTCCCCTCCTCTTTCATTACCGATAAACAATTCCTTGAATTTTTCTCAATTCTACAACTCTTTCAAAAAAATCAGTTCAAGAGAAAGTATTCAGGTCTTTATTTGTTTGTCCTGCCTCCTTGCATATCTTCCCTTTTTACTAACTAAAAGATTTGCACAGTACACAATATATATAATATCTATATACAGGTCAAATTGTGTTTAGTAATTCATCCAATTGTTCCTCAAAATGGCCTCAAAGATTATTTTCCTTACCATTATTTCTGAATTCATCCAATTCAATCTTTAAATTTTTTGACACTATTGCTACTTTTAATCTGATTAGGTAATTTGTTTCTAAAATATATTACTCTGTTAGCAAAAAAATCCAATGTACTTTTTCAAATGTGCCTTATCAGTAAATTTCCAGTTTGAGGAGAAATATCAAAAAAAAAAAAAAAAAAAAAAAAAAGTACTATTAGAAATTCCATTAATTATTTGAAAGTTTCAATTACATCACCTCTCATTTTTTGTTCTAGAAAAGTAGTTATCTGACATTATCCTGATGGAATATTACACTTTTTTTTCTCTCTCTTAACTAATTCTGAATGCTTTCCATTGATTATCAACTTCCTCATTATTCAAATTACATGAGTAATTATCTGAAAGAAGCTCAGAATAATAGAAAACTCCTTTCTAATTTAATTACCTGATAAGCTTGATTTACAGACCATTGTTAGTGAGTTTGATTCTCACTAAGTGCTCCATACTAAACTAAGCTTAGTAAATAACTATACATAAAATCACATTCTTTGGGTGAAGACTGACCTTTGGATAGGGTTAATCATAGTTTATTTACTTGCCCCATGATCTCTCATCTTTCTATAATGTAAAATATCTACTTTTATGGTTCATCACAACTTGATTTAAAAACTGAAACATCAAGGATCAAATCATACAGAAATGAATGACGATCAGCTTAAAATTTTATAAGCTCACCAAGATCCTCTCATGGAATGTGACCAAATGAGGTTTATTTTTCAATGTAATCCCCATTGCAGTTCACATACTTCTTCCATCAGTCCTGCAAGCGCTGGGATCTCATTGGTAAAAATGATGTCAATCTATGAATTTTTTTTTCACACACCCACCCATAGCCTAGAAGGGTTTTTTTTAAAGTTAAATGGAAGCCACACACTGAAGTGACTAAGATAATCAAATTGAAGTAAATGATTTTTTAATACTCGACTTAGGCATTTAGAGTATGCTGTCTGTTTTTTGCTTTGAATTATCAAGTCATGCTGACAGCGCAAATTCCCTTGAGTCTCTCAGTTGCCATCTGTACCTATTGGTCATTACTCCTAGCAAGTCCTTTAGACACCACCCAGTATCTGCAAAGAGCTGATAAATGTAAGTTTTTGCTGGTCAACCAACACTGGTGTGTCCATGCATAGGAGTCCATAGGAGAAGATCACTTATGAGTTCATCCTTACTTCCCCACCACTCACAAGCATGTCTTATCTGGATAGTTAGTGAAAAGGGAGGTAAATGGTCATATGACTGCTGTCTTGTGAGGTGCTGCTACAAGGATTTGTTCAAAATGGCATGTAGCATCTTTGCATAGTAACCACCTAGCTTTTTATCAAAGCATAAAGTTGATTATTTTCAAGTAATATCTTTCATCAACTTCAACTGGTCTACTTGATATATAGAACAGCATTCAGCAAGAAATCTCCAACACAAAACTTTGCAAACTATTTTCGACATGTTCAATTATTCACAGTACCTTCTCCATAAAAGATCACACTGTTGTGATCTTTTATAGTAAAATCAGAACTAAACATTCCTAATGCCATCTAACAACAAAAATGGAAGAAACTTTTCAGCCAATCCAATATCTCCATACATATTTAAAGAAAAAAAAAAATGCTTTTTACTCCTCAACCTTTAAAGTACCACTCCCTCCCAACCCATATCTGCATTGGAAAAATAAGGTCTTTAGAAAAAAAAAGGGGGTGGGGGTTTACCCAAACTTTTAACCTGGCCTAAATTATTAGATTTTTAAATGTTATTGATTTACAGATGCTTAGAATCTGCTGCTGTAAAACACACTGGATGATGATGATGATAATAATAATAAATGAATGCTAAGTTGAGTTAATCTGTATAAACAAATTCCTTAAAAGGAGAAGAAAAAAAAAGAAAAAAAAAATCTAATCAAAAGAGACAAGAAATTTTCCATTATGTTTACTTTCTAAGTAATTCAAAAAATTGAAATACATCAGAATAGCTAAAACTATTCATACAATTTTATGGTATTAAATTTGATACAGATGAAATAATTCTATAAATATTCTCTTTGAACTCCTTGGCTAATGGACCAATCTTGATGAAATTCCTTTCATCTCAAGGAGTGTTTTAATGGTATTGTTGGCTAGGGACCCACTACATTCTCAAAAGTGTCCAGAACATTTTAGCTTCAAATTGAACAGAAATGTTTTAATCATTTAGAAAGCAAATAAAATTGGCAAACACAATCGTGCTCCCCTTATGGAAGTCTGGGTGAAACTTTTGGGAAGAAAATTACTAAGGACTTTTCCTACCAACATACTCCTTGGTTGTGCAAACCTTGATGAAAATTGGCATGTGAACTCCTTTCACCTCAAGGAGTATGTTAAAAGATACTTGAAGAGGAAGGGAACACAAGGAGGAATGCAGTGCTCCCTCCCCAGAATATTGAAACTTAAAATTGATCGGAATGCTTAATTCAGCCAGAAAGCAAATAAGATTGCCATCTGGAGAAGAAGAACAAAAAGAATGGAACTTTTTTTTTTTAAAAAAGAAAATTAATAAAAGACTCATTCTTACAGAAAGCAATAAAATAAAAATAGATAAATAAATTAAAAAAAAAAAAAAATCAATTTTTGTTTAAAAAAAAATGTGCTTTAGTATATTATTCTTTTTAACCCAGGCAATGCCAGGTTTTTCTGCTAGTAACTGCTGAGATGAACAATTCTGATTCATGTATGAACATGTTATAGTCTTGATTTGTATTACTCATAACTGTAAAATCATCTATAAAATATAGAATTAATATGTACAGTATGTTATAATTAAGAAGAAAAAAAAAAATTTAAAAAAAAAAAAATGAAAGTATAAAATACACAAATTTCTAATTATAATACAAGGGTCACTTAAATTTTTTTTTTAAATTTCAAATAATAATAATAATAATAATAAAAGCACACTTTTTTCCTTTCAGAAATTTTCACAATAAATATAACTGTATTATTTGGAATTGGTTCAGAGCAAAAATTATTTTAATGTCACAAAATATTTGTTTTGAGGCTATTCAAAATGGCAGCAAATCAAAGAGTGCTCTAGGCTTAAACATAGGTCTGTCATCAAATTTTGTGCAATTGACAAGTGCAAACCATGTGAAATTTACAGAAGAATGTGTGGTGTGTACAGAGAAGCAGGTTTTAGTCAAAAAATATTTACAAATGAATTAAACCTAAGTTTGCCACGACAAGCCCGAGTCAAAAAGACATTCCATGGAGTAGAAACACATTAACTCTCCAGTAAAGAAAAAGTTCCAGGTGTATTTTTCAATAAAGAAGTTGACACTGACAGTGTTCTGGGACATGAAAGAATCTCTGACTATTGATTCTCTTGAAAATAGTCCAACTGTAAACAGTACTTTCTATTACCAACTCATAGGGCAATATTCACTTTATTTTAGAAAAAAATCAAGTCAATTCTAACTATAGTAAATTGATTGAATAAATTAAAAATAAATTTAAATGCATACCTCCGATCATGTTTCCTTGACTATCTCTCTGGAATAAACAGAAAAAAAATATTTAAATAACAAATCAAAAATTGTTTCAAAATAAAATGAAACTTGAATCAATTTAAGGTAAATTATGAACATATAAAGCAAAGATAAAACTGCAAATATAAATGGTGCAAAAATTACAATGAATTTATTCCAACATAATCTTTTCTCTAACTGGGATCATAACTTTCAAAATTATGACAGCTAATAATAATAATAATAATAATAATAATAATGAATATGCAAAATAAAAACAAATTTATAAGGATGGTTAAAGAAAAAAAGTTTCCTGATAAGAAAAATTAAAAAGATGCAATTTTAAGAAAGAAAGAAAAATAGTTATGGGGGAAAAAAGCATGTAACTAAATTGAGGGAAAAATGAACATAAAGACAAGTTTTGGGTACAAAGTAAATAAATAAAAATAATAATAATGTAAGTATAAATAAATAATTTAAAAAAAAAAATGATTATCCCACTTATGTAAAATCCTAGAATATAGTTCAGGTTAAAAGCATGGCAAAGGTGAAAAAAAAAAAAAAAAAAAAAAAAAAAAAAATAACCCTGTCCATTTACCCAAACTTTTCACATTCCCCAATGATACCTGCATCAGAAAAATAAGATCTAAAAAAGTTTGGCTTTAGGTTAATCTTACCATGCTTTTAATCTGGACTTTAAAAAAAAACAGAAAAGAAATAATCTAATTTCAGTAAATAATATCCTGTCTTAACTTTTTTTTTTAAATCTAGAAATCATAATTATCAATTATTTGACGCGTCTCCCTTTCATCTTATTTCCATTGTTTTTTTTATTATGTAGTAGTATTAGATATATAAGTCTTTGAAATCCTTAGATGAAATAGTCAATTATTGTTCATTTTTTACTAGTATTTCTTAAATCACAACTCAGTCTGTTATTAAGCTCCTATCTGTAAATATGAAGATTATACATAATATATCTAACATGACAGAGATAATTGGAGTGAAGGTTCTTATTCTGACAGATTTTTTTTTTTTAAATCCTTGTTGTTTGTCTTTTATTAGATATTAATTTCTGCTGTAACTCTTAAGATTATTCTCCATCCACTTCTACTTCAAGGAAATTGAAGGTATTCAGAAATAACTCAACAAAAGATATTTTGGCTGAAGATGTCGTTTACAATAAATATTAACTTCTTTTCCATATAAAAATAAGTTGATTCTTTTCTTTTTTCATTGTTTTCTTTCCGGTTTTACTCTTTTCTCTTCATATGGGGCATAAGATGAAAGAAGCAATTTTTACAGTTTCCACATGAACTTACAAGGGCTAGCAGAAAAGCTCATAAGCTCACCAAGATACTCTCATGAAATGTAACCAAATTGAAGTGTATTTTTCCACTTAATCATTTTTATGAGTCACACACTTCTTTCATAATACACTTAAATCAGAGGTGAATATTAATCACATAGACCCAACACTATACAGTGAAAATTTTCCATCAAAATTCATTTTATTACATCATCATGCCTGGCTGAAAACTTATTGATACACGTTTGTATACACAGGTCAGCTGAAAAGTTTATGGGCTAACCAAGATACTCTAATGGAATGTGACCAAATGAGTTTTATTTTTCAACATAGTCCCCCTTTTGTGGTAGACTACACACTTATTCAATTTGTGTTGCAGTCCTTAGATCTCATTGGTCAAAAAAGTCATCAACAGTAGATATGACATCGTATGAACTTTTCAGTCCATCTTCATTATTTTTGGTCAAGTCAAATAAGGATTAGAAAGTCTGATTTCATATCAACTAACAAATATATCTAAATCATCAACAAGCAATAATATTTTTTCTAATATATCCTAATCTACATAGAAGAATCCATCATCCATGAAGAAATTCTATATTTAACTTCTATAATCAGAAGGCTAATTAATTAAAGTCATTTAAAAAATAATTTTCTTTTTTTTTTTTAAATAAAAAACAATTCCCTACTTGTTACTTTTATCAACTTATAAGCACAAAAATTATCTGAATATTGTTAAAATTATGCAAAAATGCCCCCAACAACCTTGGACAAGTTGTCTAAATTTCTGAGATGAAGCTTGATGGTTTTTATCATTAAGGGTTTTTGGACTATCGTCTTGATCTTTATTGTTATTTCCACAACATTTTGGCCGATATGTCCTCTGGCCTTCTTCAGGTGTTTGTCAAACTCGGAAACCTTCACAGAACTTCAAACTACGTCCTTTATTGAATCCATGGAGGTCGCCTGTTCTGATTCCGTTGGCCATAACCGGGTACAAGTCTTTAAGTATTCCTGTATTGGCGAGTAACAATACAGGAATACTTAACACTTGTACCCGGTTATGGCTAACAGAATCAGAACAGGCAACCCCCGTGAATTAAATAAAGGATGTAGTTTGAAGTTCTGTGAAGGTTCCCGAATTCGACAAACACCTGAAGAAGGCAAGAGGACATATCGGCTGAAACATTGTGAAAATAACAATAAAGATGAAGATGATAGTCCAAAAACCCTTAATGATAAAAAAAACCTTGGACAAATAGAACATTGGAAGAAGTCAAAATAGCTAACTATTTACAGAATTTTTTTTTTTAAATAAATTCAAAGAAAACTTCATTGTCTCAAAATTACCCATTCATATTAATATCTTTCTGTGACAATTGTATTTGAAGAGGTTAATTGGTTTTTAACTAAAAAAAAATTTTCTAATTTAAATTATTTGGCTATGAAAACTGAAAAATGTTCATGATTTTTATTAACACTTAAGTGATGTTCACATATAACCATATTCTTGTATGGGGTTGAATGAATCCTTTAATTAAAAATTATGTTTGCTTTTGATATTCATCTCATGATAAAAATGATATCAAGAATACCAAGTGATAATACATATTTACTCATAAAGAATAGGACAGCAAGGATTAAACTTTTTTAAATAAAAACAACTGTTTTAGTTCAATATACAGTCAGTAGTCCTGATTGAAATGAAATTTTGAACAGATTCTCCTCAATGTTTTTGATTTCATTGTCTATTTTTTTTTCTAGACAGAATATTTAGACAGAAAATTTTAGAAAATTAAGAAATGAAACAAAATTTCAAACAAAAACAATATTCACACTTGTTTCTTTGTAAAATGATTGTGGCATCTTAAGAATATAAGTTAATGTTGTGATTTGGTTCTTAAGTTTTAAGAAACGAAAAGTACCAGTTCACCATTGTGTAAGGAAAATAGAAGTAGCAGTTCTACCATTGTTATTTGTCAATGAGAGAGAGAGAGAGAGAGAGAGAAAAGTAGTGTGTCAAATTTTCTTTCTGAGAGAGGGAGAGTCCTACCTCCACCTTTTTATTGACAAACCTTGCTACAACTGATACTTACATTTTCTTTACACAATGGCAGATATGATACATCCAGTTATCAAACTGCAAACAAATATAAATATTGTTCTTGTTTTGATTTCATTTATATTAAAATTGTTTATTTTTGCTTCATTTCTTTCTTTTTTTTTTCTCGGTTAAAATATTCCATTTCTTTTTGTCAATCAACATAAAAACAATATTGCTAGCTCAACCAACCAAATTTACTCAAAAACCACATTCCAATAACAGGGACAACTGATTGTATATTGAACAGCTGTTTTTAACATTAAGTATGCATAAACAGTATCAAAATATCTTGATTTATACATTATTTTAACTGCTATCCATAAAGGAGTGTACATCTCGACAATTAACACTATAATAACCACCATTGAGAGCAGTTAAGCTTTGCTATAAAAAGAAATAAGTCTATTTTAGAATTAATTTGTTAAGAATGTTGTCAGGATAAAGTTCAGCAACTTAAAGAAAGAAAGAAAGAAAGAAAACCACTTGTCTCAATCCATTTTTCCTTGAGACTCGTGTGAAAATTTCATGGACTTTTTTGAAAAACATCTGAAATAGTTTTTCTCTCAGGTAATCAAAAATAGAATGTTACTGACTGCAAAAAATAAAATTAATCTTGAAATCATTATAAAAGCTTATATATTATAAAACTTTGTGACATTGATCTTCATCAAATACATCTAAATATAATAAATCTCAATATGATTTTTCATTTTTACATTAAATTTTTTTTATATTTTTTACATATTTACATAATTAATTATCAAAGCATCTCTAAATTAGCTGTCACATTTTGAAAGAGAAAAATAATAACTACAAAACTGAAGTTGTTGCAAAGGTGAAATTCTTTATTTTCCTGTTAATAATTTTTGTTGATAAATAAAACCAATAACAACCAGCATCGACTACTGACTTAACTTTTGGACAAAAAAAAAAAAAAAAGAAAAAAAAAGACAAAAACTGAATAAAAAGCAGGGAACCCAACTTAACAAGTCAGAAAATAATAACTTGAAATAAGAATTAATACAATATCAGTAGTTGTGTTCTTTTTGTTTAAAAAAAAAAAAAAAAAAAATGGAGGAGCACCACACAATCCAATTAAAAAAGCAAGCAAATTATGAGAGTCATATAAAAAGAATTTTGATAAAAGAAAAAATATATTCACCTGAAGAAAGAAAGAAGAAAACAATTACAGCTTTGCTTCAATATAAATACTTCTTTAAAAGTTTAAACATCACCATTTTTCCATTTCTTTACATTTGTGGAAATGTTAGGGTTGATCATTATAAGTAATTAAACAATTCATCAATATCATCATCACCATCACCATCATCATCATCATCATCATCACCAGGCAGCAGCTTTCCCTTCCAAAAGATCTAGTTCTTCTAAAAGTTGTCTGGTCACTGGAAGGCAGTAGTAGTGCTGGTAGTAATACACAGACATGATGAAAACAGTGTTGTTGTGGTTGTTCTCTCTTCTTTTTCTTCATCATCTCAACTGGTTTTCTGGATTTTAGGAGCGGAATATTCACCAGCTGCTTGATAAAATGTCATTTCTTTCTGAAAAAAGAGTATCATTAGGCTCATGGTTCTAGCTTTTTATTTTCCAGAATCAAGAAAAGTAGATACTTTCAAAAACATCCGTCAACAGAAGTTCTTAAAGTGCTTAAATGATTTCACCAGAGTTTTTTTTTGTTTGTTTTTCATTGATATCCATAAAAAAAAAATAGTGAAATATGGAAATTCATGAAAAAGAAAATGCACACACAATCGTTTTTAATGGACTTTATGGTGAAAAGAAAAGTTGTTATAATCAATAATCAAGATTAAATAAAATTCAACTAAAAATGTTAATAAATCAAAATAGATAAAAATACAACAGATGATAAATCAACTAAAGTCATAATATTTTTACAACACAAAACTTTTCAAAGATATGAAATTAAAATAAATATCTTCCCAAAATGGTCATGCTATCATAATTCTTTTTTCTATAATTATGTAACATTTTCTTAGTTTAATTTCTTTTTTGAAATTCACTATCTGCTCTGGCTTTACATCTAAAAAGTCTTTTCAATTTGACAAAAAGTGCTTCTCTTATTGTCCACATTTTATTTCTATTGAGAGATTTGGATTTGGAACAGAAACTGATAAATAACAACAAAAATTGCTTCATGAAATGCATAGGCTACTTTCATGAAAACATTTTGAACCTTTACTCCCAACAAGTGACTAGTTATACATTTTTATAATGTAACTGTTTGAAATCTTAGGCAATATTTCACAAGCCAGAAAAAACGACATAAAGTCTCCTATTATTTTCTTTATTACCAAGTAAAAAGATCCTTGATGTAAACTCAATATTCATTAATGAAAGAAAATCTTATTCTAAAACCCAGAATAAATTTATTTAACTTAAAAATACATAATATTTCCAAGGACAATAAAAAATCTACTTAAAAGCTTTGAAATATATGAATGAAAGACCAAAACATTAATATTTTTCTTTATCTGAAAATATAAATTTATTTCATTTATAACTACCAATATTTCTTAATCTGGCATTAAAACTTTAGTTAAACAAATCATTATTATATCTTTTCTAAAGTAGCAATTTTTGGGACATTCTATTCCACAAGGAGCACACCCATCAAAGTTCTGTGTAAGTTAGTTATTCATGGTTTCCATCAAATGTTTGGTCTTCAATAGATGTTCTATCAATTTAACCGTATACCAACAAATATGACATAAAACAAAAACTTGAAACATTTTTGTAGAAGTAAATTATAAAAAAGAAGAAAAAGAAAATAAAGCTAAATTTACCTTTAATTCAACTTTAAATATTAAAAACTGCATTGTTGACACCAATTCTTCCTCTCACCTAATCAGCTTTCCATGAGAAAATATTTAGAAATTCACTGGATAAAAATTTGCTTGTGACTGTATACACGGCCAATATGACATCAAAGACAATGCCATTTTGTGGACATCACACTTTTCTTCAGATTTCTTGAATAAAAGCAAAGAAGGATTCTATATTTTTTGTTACATAATCTTTGATAATTATTCTGAATAATAAAAATCTCAAAAGACAGTGATCAAATTATATTCAATAAGATTAACACCTTCCTCATTTCCTTAAAAGAATGAAAAGTCTACAAGCTTTATTAAACAAACGACAAAATCAAACACACATTTCTCTTTATGACA
Organism: Sepioteuthis lessoniana; assembly: GCA_963585895.1. Lineage (NCBI taxonomy): Eukaryota > Metazoa > Mollusca > Cephalopoda > Myopsida > Loliginidae > Sepioteuthis > Sepioteuthis lessoniana. Next base: position 27,319 of record CAUZXS010003392.1, read on the forward strand.
AAGAAAAAAGTACAGCAATAAATGCAGTAAAATATCTTAATTTTTACCAACCTAAAATATTTTCTGTTTAATAATTTTTAGAATCAAGTTAATTAAACTCAAATCATCTTTTCATGTTAACGAAGCCCATCAAAATTTTATCAACATTGAAAACATTCATGACTTTCATTTTGAATCATGGATTCAATTAGATAAAAAGAAAAGAGAAAAAAATATTGAATAAGACTTTCATCAAACATAAATTGTAGTGTATAAAGTCAAGTTTAATGTTTTTGTCAAAAATATAAATAAATAAATAAAATAATTCAATTAAATTTCCCTCGTGAATCAAGATCCAAAGAATGAAAATCTGATATTGTAACAATCAAACTAGCAATTAGGACATATAAGTGGATTTATATTGGAATAAATTGTCTACCTAAAATAAATCAAATGGTTTATTTAAATATTTCAATTTTCAACACTAAAAGTTATCCTACCAGCAATGAAATAGAATTTTAAATCTCTTGGCCACTCTAAGCTACAAATACAAAATGGCACAGTTTTTGTTTGTTTGTTTATTTAGTTGATTTATATATTAAAGAAACTAAATTATTATCAGTACAAATATAACATACACAAGCTTCAGGATAAAAGTAACAGCCAAATTAGAATACATTGTATAAAAAAAATGAATGATATTTTTTACTTCATTTTTTTAGTGCATTCAAGTAACACTAGCTTCAATTTAGGTAATATTGTAAAGTAATTATTCGCAAACTCATTTTTTAAACATTTCATCAAAACAAAAAATTGTCATATATGTAACTCTGTCCACTGAAGATATTTTTAACACCTACACAAATGTCAGTTGGTAAATTATTAAGCTTACCTTAGTCAGACACAAGGTCACAATAAAGGAGCCCTAGTAAGCTTCAAAATGGTTAGCAAATTGACCTACAACACAAGCTTTCTAACGATTGTGTGCCGATTAGGTTATACAGTACTTTTAAAATTGTATTTATGTATCAACCTGTGAAAAAGAAAAATTTTCATCTCAACTTTTAAAAATCTAAAAAACTAAATATCTTTGTCTATATATCTATGACCTCTTTTGTGTACAAGAGCAAAACGCTACAATAACCAATGTTGATACTCCAACTAATAAATAACTCCCAATTTTTTTCCTCATCATAACTGACTTTACACCACAATTTATGGATATTTTCTCTCAGAATAAAATTGTTTGTCTTAATCTTGCACAACACATTTGGATATTTGAAAAGGGTCAAAGCAGAAAACGAAAATGCCATTTCTTTGAAATTTTCAGATACGAAAAATACTACCTATGATAGCCAAGAAATAGTCTTCATCATCATCATTCTTATTAAAAATCCCAAACAAAGCAAGGTTTCCTTACCTTACCAGCACCCATCAAACGAAGGAATTTTTTTTTTCGATCTTCATTTCCTGCAAAATCTGCACTTTCCCAGTTATTCGCAGATAAAACCTACGGAAATGTGACAAAAAGAATTTACTTTACAGGTTACTTATATTCGAATGACGATGATGGTAAGTTTTTTTGTTTAAGTCTAAACTCACACTAAGCCAAAATCAGACGGTATTTAATGAATAGATGAGAAAGGTTGAATACAAATCATAAATTGGGTGAGTAGGCTTCAAATGGCAGTAATTTCAAAAATATCCTTTCATGGATTATGACAAAAAGATGAACAATAGGAAAAAAACTGAGTTATTTCTTAGCTAATGTTAAAAACAGCAGTAGCAAGAATTATGGCAACAATCCACAATTCAATTAATTCTTGATCCCTTCCACCGACTTTCTTGATATATTTTAGGAAGAAAAGTAAATTGAAGCTCTTCAGTCAAGAAAATAAGTCATTTATTTCTTTTGTCAGATTATTTCATAACAGCCAAGTCACAAGAAACAGATATTGAGGGTAAAAACAAAAGTCATATCAGTTTAGATTATATAATGAACAGTAAACTTTCTTATATTTTGATAAGTTAATCTAGTCCAGGGGTGCCCAATATGTTGATTGCAATCAACTGCTAAATAGCAAAGATAGTGTGAGTAGATTGCACATCATTCAAATAAACTTTCTTTTTAGATGTTAGCCTACCATCTGTCCTTTCTCTGGTAAGGTAGTGACCATAAATGCATTCAATTGTTCTGAGCAGTAAGGATTCACACAGTGATGTAAGGTATGTGAGCATATATCATATATATAAAGTATACTCAATATATAACAGATATATACAGCATTTTCTAATACTGACAGATCATTTTGATAGTCATTTTAAAAGTAGTTTGCAAACTGAAAAAGTATGAGCACCCCTGATCTAGTACAAATCCATTCAATAAATAAATAAATATAAACAAAAATACTGTTTCATTTAGCAATATTAGTATTTAAAATTTAGTGACACAGGATAAGACTTAATGTCTTGGCTAACAAAATGAGTAAAAACTGGCAATTTAATGCCAAGATTTTTCTTTTATCATCCATCAATTGATATTAGAAAATTTGCAGCAAATGGCTTTCCATAAAAATCTATAAGAATAATTCACATGATTATAAGGAAATTTCTTTAAAACTCCATCTGAATGATCAAGAGTTATTATATATATAAAGCTGATTTATTAAAATCAAAATGAATATTTCCTTTTAATTATGAAATGAATTTTGACAAGAAACTTCATTCTTCCTCTAGTTGCATAAAAACTCATCTTTAATATGACTACTGTCTGTAGTGATTATAGTATCTTAACTACAGTTAATGGTAGATTAACATGAAACAAATTCAGTCTGTTGCTAGTTTCAGTTGTGGAAACAAAGAAAGAAACAAATTTTAAATTAAAAATTATTCAAGTGGCCAAGGAATCTAATAACTTTGTAAAACATTATATTTCTTGATTATCAAAATACTATTACTACTTAATAAGTCCAAGTAAAATAATGAATAATCTTAAAACTTCTTGAAAATAAATCTTTTAAGTCAATTTTTCAGAGGATATTTCTTCCTAATATCCATCTCAACCCTAAAAGTCTACAAAATATTCTAATAAAAAAGCAGACAAAAACCTTCCAAACAAAACAATATTTTAGTTTTATTGAAATCTTTATTTTCCAATTCTAGGCAATTTCCTTTTCTTTTGATTTTTACATCTTGTGTTGTAATTTCAAATAAAATATCAACTGATTTAATTTCTTCAGGGACTTATCTTCATGATCCAGGTTAAAAGTGTGCTAATGCTAACCTAAAGCCAATTTTTTTTAACCTTTCCAATGTGGGTATCATTGATGAGTAAATATCGCAAAACACTGTTTACCAAAATTTTTCTCATTCACTAATGATACCTGCACTGAAAAATAAGGTCTATAAAAAAATAAATAAATAGATAAAAATGTTTGGTTTCAGATTACTCTTACCCCACTTAACCTGAACTATTACAGACATAAATGTTTTTAGAATTCAAATAATTTTTATAGAGATTTTATATAAAGGAAGGGGAGTGATGAATTAAAAAAAAAATATATATATTTTCAAAAATTTTTTGCCCTGTCAGTTGCAGCTAAAATATGCAAACTGCATCCCTTGCTCTTTCAAAGAAGTGTTCTGGCTCTGACATTAATTTACATCTGGTGGTGAAGCTTCAGTTTTGAAGCTCTGAGGAATGAGGAGATACCCATTTGTTATCATTATTCCCAGGTCCACACTGACTTGTTAGGGTCCCACTGATGGGTCTAATAAATCTGTTTGAAAATGGTCTGTTTTAGAAAGAAATATTTGAAACCTTTTAACTGTATCTAAATGATTATCAAACATGAATTTTTTTACTCAAAACTACATAATGGAAAAAGATAAAACCTGTCCTCTACATAAAATGTTGAAAGTTGAAATACCATCAAAACACATCAGCCTAATCAAACCAAAATATACTTTCTTCATAGATGTATAAGTACCAATAATTTTTTTTATTGAAATCCAGTTAATTTATTTTGGGTAGATTTTTTAAAAATTCTATGTAGTTTGCTTGTCAATTTCTTTTCATAAGGGTACACACACACACACACACACAAAAGTTTAAAAAGGTGGCTACTTTTAAGTCATTCATTTTTGTATCTGGGCTTGAACATGACTGGCAATTTTAGGATGCTTAAAGGTGAGTCTATGAAGATATTCAACAAATATCATTTTTCAATTACACTGGTTTACAAAGAAATTGAGGCAAGCACAAAAATACCTGTTTTTACCTAATTTGAGGGTGCTGAATTTAAATTTGAAATCCGTTTTTACTCATCCCCTATAGTTTTTTAGATATGCATAGTGTGCATATACGGTACATAAAGGCGTATATGAATTCAGGGTTAATTCTAATATTGTGAGACTTATGGCTTATTTTTTAGTTATTATGCACTAAATGTAAGTGATAGCATTACATTATATATATATATATATATCAAGATGGATTTTGACAGTAAAGGCAGCAGGTCTCAATCCACACTCTGGAAGAGGTTGTCTCGCAGGCAGCGCAGGAGGTTGGTGTCTCTCAACTATCATGTTACACATCTTTTGGGTTACTAAATATTAGTATTACATTTTCAAATGCACATTTAGTTTTACTTTGTTATATTTTCAGATTCTCCAATGGCTTCAAGCACGTCAACATGTCGACAATGCCTCAACAAGGCCAATTCTTTCTGCAACGTGTGTGGGGACTTCATAACAGTTGCACAGCGTCGAACCATCACTTCCCTCCTCAGAACCGCTTACTTTCACTATTTTGACTGTAAAATTGGTGATCAGGACAAGTCTTGGGCTCCACACATCTGTTGTAAACCCTGCTACAATGGACTAACTGCATGGTTTAACAGCAAGAAAATGGCTTTCAACTTTGCAGTCCCGATGGTTTAAAGAGAGCCATGAAACCACACAGATAATTGTTATTTTTGTTTAACTGGTTTCAATGCATCTTCTTGGAAAAAGATCAAATATCCCAACCTTCGATCTGCTATGAGACCCGTTCCCCATTCAGATGATCTTCCTGTACCCACACCTCCAGTAAATAAGGATCTTCTTTCCTCATCAGATGAAGAAATGCCTTCAAGGGAGGATTCTGCTGAGTCAATATTTTTGGAAGATATTGAGTTTACATATTCAGGAACAAGTGGCAATGAGCCACACTGGATCACGCAAGAAGACCTGAATGATCTTGCCCCTGATTTCTATCTGTCAAAACAGCAGTCAGAGCTCTTGGCTTCTCGGCTTAAACAGTGGAACCTAGTCCAGGAAGATGTAAGGATCACCAGTTTCAGGAATTGGAACAAATAAGGTCATTGGTCTACTTATGGGTATGCAAGCGGGCTTCACAAAGTACTGTTGTTTTCTCTGTCTCTGGGATAGTCGAGCTGTATCCCAGCATTACAAGCAGAAAGACTGGGGGTCTAGAAGCACTTTTGTTCCTGGCGAACACAGCCTCAAGGAGAATCCTCTGGTGGACATGAATAAGGTGCTTCTTCCTCCTCTTCACATCAAGCTTGGTTTGATGAAGAATTTCGTGAAGGCGTTGCACAAAAATGGTGCTGCCTTCCAACACTTGTCTACTGTGTTCCCAGGTCTTAGTGCTGCTAAGCTCAAAGAGGGCATCTTTGTCGGACCTGAGATCCGAGAAGTGTGAAAGGATACTGATTTTGAGGAACTTCTTAACTTAAAGGAACTGAGAGTATGGGAAGCATTCAAGTCAGTCTGTAGAGGCTTCCTTGGTAACACACGCGTACCAGATTACCAAGCCTGTATTGAGAAGTTGCTAAAGTCTTACGAGGATATGGGGTGCCGAATGTCACTCAATATTCATTTTCTCCATTCCCACCTCAACTTCTTCCCGCCAAACCTTGGAGCAGTGAGTGATGAGCATGGAGAAAGATTCCACCAAGACATTACGAAGATGGAGAGCAATTATCAAGGCAAATGGAACCCTGGCATGATGGGAGACTTCTGCTGGATGCTCTTGCGTGATATCCCAGAGGCAAAATACACCAGATCTTCTAAGAAAACACACTTTTGACTGTCTGTGGTACTATGAATTGTGTAATTGTGTCATCCAAATATATTGATTCAATCAGTGTTCTTTATCTATCCTGTTTTATCTGTTATAAGCTGCTGCAACTCTTGAAATATGCACATATATTCTCTGTTTATACTAAAATGAGACTATTTAAAAGCCAGAAAACTAGAGGTGATAGAGCAAAACTATTTATAAATCTGAATTCAGCACACCCAAATTAACAAAAAACACCTATCCCCATTCTTGCCTCAGACCAAAAATTTATTTTTGTAAACCAGTGTTATTTATAGTTTCACACTTTCCAAGAGCATGTTGCATTATACTTAAATATTTTCAACAATCCCCAAACTGAATGAATGGTGTGATTAGAATGAAACAACTTCAGTATTTATGTTTCCCAAATATTTTTCACTGGTGACTGATAAAATTCTATTCTTGCTTATTGAAACAGTAACTTTTTATTTCTCTAGTTTTGCATAAAAAACATTTGATTACACTTTTCTTTTATTCCAATTTGTTCCTTTGCGTATGTTAACACTTGATAAAAATAAGTAAAATTTATAGAACAAATTTCCAGATAAAAATGCAAAAGAGAGAGAAAATAAGCCATGAAAAAAAAAGACCCCATAATTTTATGCTATCAAAAATTCTTCTTTCTACAGTCCTAGAACTATCAACCAAACTACAACTGTCTTAAAACTATATCTTCAAAAATCTGTTTCTAATTTTCAGGCTCATTTTTACTTGCTAAAAAGATTAATACCTTCCTAGTAACTTTGTGAAATTAAGAAGAGATTAAAAAATGTTTTCACTCTTGGTTTTATTCAAGTACTGCAATGCATCTTTTTTTTTACAGTAAGTAAATTAGAAAAAAAAATCAATATTTTTGATAGAAGATAAAAAATATAGATTTATTCTAATTTAGTTTATATCCAAGTTTGATAATAAAGTTTTCTAACAACTTTTAATAACTTGTTTCAACAGTTTACCTTTAAAAATAATGTAAAAAAACATTACCTTCACCTTTTTCAAAATTCACAAATAAGAAAACCAGTAAACTGTTTGTTCTTTAAATTGTTTAGTAAAAATAAAACCTGAAAATAACTGATCAAAGCCCAAAGTTATTTTCATAAGACTCAAGAAGTTGGAACGCTTAACCATTAAGCACTCTCAAAATGTTATATAACTAACTTATATATGAATTTTAATAAAATAAAAAACGAGAAATTTGTGTTTCAGATATCCATTTGCAAAAAGTGTAGGGTGAGTACAAAAAACACTCCTCCATTTAAAGCAGTCATGCCACGAAAACTTAAGTAGATATATTTATAAATATGGTGACATCACATACATTAACTCAGAAGATTTCTTCTTTTCTCACTAGCAGAATCTTCATGGCCACCTCCCAGCGATTGAGAGCAGTGAAATCCAAGTTGGCACTCATCCCATAGCGATATTTTTTTTTGTGTTCACCCTGTAGAAATATTTTTACTAAAGTTCTACAACTTTTCCCCATGAGAAGTTGTTCTGACAGATAGAGTATGAAATCGTTTTTACAAAGAAAAACAACAACGCAAAAAAAAAAAAAAAAAGAATATGTCGTTTTCTGAAA